>CAJQZJ010034238.1:1494923-1507077 GCA_907164525.1 Lophiomys imhausi
TCCCTTGGTTCTCCACTTCCTCTTTTAACTCTGACTGTGTTTTCTTTATTGTTTCTATTTCTATTTTCATGTCTTGTATGGTTTTGTTCGTTTTGTACATTTCCTTTTCCAGCTTGCTTGTTTTTGTAAGAAAATCTTTCATGGCTTTTTCCTTTTCCTGTTCAAGCTCTGTCACCTTGGCTTGGAGCTCTTTAATGGTGTTGTTCCTTGTTTTGATTTGTAGAATTTTGGTTTCTTTGAATTCCTTCATAGATTTAAGTTCTTCTTGCAGGGACTCTATCACTTTCCATACTGCAGAATTGTCAATGTTTTCATGTATTTCTGTTGGTGTGTGGTCATCCGAATTGGATGAGCTAGGGTGGTTCTGCTTTGTTGGAGTCATAATTCCTTGATTTCTATTTTTTTTGACCTTTCGCCATTGGATGCATTTAGCTGTCTGTTTTTTGTGCTTGGAACCACAGTGGATGATTTGGTGCAGGGGACGAGTTACTTGGCTATCTGTCGTTGCTTACAGGGGGATTTCAAGGTCACTGTGATTTTAATGGCCAGAGGCACTGTGATCTGGTGCAGCCTATTCCCAGGTTTTGAGTAATGGACCAGGATTGTTTCACTGCTCCCAATTCAGACTTCTCTATGTTGCACTCTGAGTTATCAGCCTGTAATGATTCTGATGGTATGGGCCTGTTCACCCAGGCACAGATTCTGTGGGCTTTGTTTGTTGTCCCGGAGGCTGACAGGGTCTGGCTCCACACCTGATATGTCTGGATTTTCCAGGATACAACTATGGTCCCGATTTCTGGTTTCTCTCTAGTCTTCTCGCCACAGGGCTAGACCCTGTGCCTGATTTCCTTCCTGTCTGCACCGCCACGGGTTCCGTGGGTACCCCAAGCCCCGGATCCTCGGGCTGCCTGAGTGCACCTCTAGTCCCAGCAGCTCCGCCGTGGGTGCACGGACCCCTGGCCCCACCCACGCCTGTCTCTCTCCCCAGATGACCTGCCATGGACTGGCGGGGATTTGTCCCTGCCAGCCGTGCTCTCTCCCCAGCTGCGCTATCGTGATTGTGCAGGATTTGGCCGCTCCCGCCTGCTTTTGTGTTCCCGGCTTCCCGTGCTCTCTCGGAACCTCCTGCCCTCCGCTTCACGAGCGGCTGCGGACCACCTGCTGAGCCCCCCTGTTTGTTCCTTGCTAAGGCTTCCACTATCTCGCAACCTTTTCTAAGTGGGTAAAAGTTCAACCTGATGTGTGGGGAGCCCAATAGGACAGCGATCTATGGCCAAGTGGACCCTGATTCTGCCTGCTGTAAGTTGGGAACGATCTTACCAGGCGCCTCACCAAATGGGAGTTCCCGAATACCCGGTTTAGTGGCCTCCGTGTCTGTGAGAGATGGGGAGAGCCTTGCTCTGGGACTTTTAACAGTCCCTTGGGAGCTGTGAGCGTTCCCGGGGGGGGGGGGTCTAGCCCCTCCGGTTTTTGCACAGTGCCCAATAACTCTGTGTTTTTTATGACTCTTTTTTCCCCGCGTTCAGAATGCGTCAGTGTAGGTCGCCGCCATCTTCGCTCCCCTATTTTTTCTTTAAAAATATATTTATCTTTTGAGAATTTCATGAGTATTGTATTTATGTAACTTTATCCCACCTATTGTATTTAAGTAGTAAATACAATACTATTTTTGTTTGTTTATTTATTTATTACTTTGTTACATCTCCATCACAGTCCCCTCTCTCCATCCCTCTCAGTCCCATCCTCCCATCCTATCCCACCTCTCTCAATTATCCTATTCCTCCAGAGTGGGTTGCCCTTACATATCAGCCTTCCTCAGTTCAGCAGTCATATGAGTATTAAGAGCTTCCTCTTGCACTGGGGGTCTATATGGCAACTCTATTAGGGCAAAGTGTCCCACTAACAGGTAACAAAGTCTATGTTTCTGTTCCCTTTGGTGCATTGGTTGTAGTATAGATATCCTGTACTATATGGCTAAAATCCGATTATAAGTGAGTAGATGCCATGTACATCCTTTTGAGTCTGGGTTAGCTCACTCAGAATGGGGTTCTATATTTCCAACCATTTGGCTGCAAATTACATGATTTTGTTGTTTCTGATGGCCGAGTAGTATTCCATTGTGTAGATGTACTACAGTATTTTTTTGTTTGTTTGTTTTTATCCATTCCTCAGTTGAGGGACATCTGTGTTGTTTCCAGTTTCTAGCTATCACAAACAAGGCTGCTATGAACATAGATGAGGATATGTCCTGGTGGTTTGATGAGGAATCATTTGGGTGGATACCCAAAAATGGTATGGCTGGGTCGTGAGGTAGGGCTATTTCAAGTTTTCTAAGATATGGCCAGACTGATTTCCATAGTGGTTGTAGAAGCTTGCACTCCCACCAGCAATGGAGTAGGGTTCCCCTTTCTCCACAACCTCACCAGCATGTGCTGTCATTTGAGTTTTTGACAGTAGCCATTCTGACAGGTGTGAGATGGAACCTCAAGTCGTCTTGAGTTGCATTTCTCTGATGATTAAGGATGCTGAGCATTTTTTCAAGTGTCTCTTGGCCATTAGCAATTCCTCCTTTGTGAATCTTGATTTAGCTCTGTTCCCCATTTTTTGAATGGATTATTTGGTTTCTTGGTGTTGAATTTCCCAAGTTCTTTATAAAGTGTGGATATTAGCCCTCTGTCAGATGTGGGGTTGGTAAAGATATTTTCCCAACCTGTAGGTTGTCATTTTGTTCGAATGGCAGTGTCTTTTGCCTTACAGAATCTTTTCAGTTTCATGAGGTCCCATTTATTGATTGTTGGTCTTAGAGCCTGAGCTATTGGTGTTCTGTTCAGGAAGTTGTCACCTGTTCCAATGTGTTTGAGGCTTTCCCCCACTTTCTCTTCTATTAAGTTAACTGTGTTGGGTTTTATGTTCAAGTCTTTGATACACTTGGACTTAAGTTTTGTGCAAGGTGATAAGTATGGGTCAATTTGCATTCTTTTACATGTCAACATCCAGTTAAACCAGCATCATTTGTTAAAGATGCTGTCCTTTTTCCACTGTACGGTTTTGGCTTCTTTGTCAAAAATTAAGTGACTATAAGTATATGAGTTTGTTTCTGGGTCTTCATTCAAATCCATTGATCAACTGATTTGTTTCTATACCAGTATCATGCTGTTTTTATTACTATTGCTCTGTATAGAACTTGAAATCAGGGATGGTGATACCTCCAGATGATTTTTTTTTATTGAACAGGATTGATTTAGCTATTCTGGGGTTTTTGTTATTTCATACGAAGTTGAGAATTGTTCTTTCAAGTTTTGTAAAAAATTGTATTGGTATTTTGATAGGAATTGCATTGAATCTATATATAGCTTTTGATAGGATGGCCATTTTTATTATGTTGATCCTACCTATCCATGAGCATGGGAGATTTTTCCATCTTCTGATGTCCTCTTCAATTTCTTTCTTTAAGGACTTGAAGCTCTTGTAATACAGGTCTTTCACTTGCTTGATTAGAGTTACCCCCAGGTATTTTATATTATTTGTGGCTATTGTGAAGGGAGTTGTTTCCCTAATTTCTTTCTCAGCCCATTTATCTTTTGTATAAAGAAAGGCTTCTGGTGTTTTGAATTGACTTTGTATCCAGCCACCTTGCTGAAGGTTTTTATCAGTTGTAGGAGTTCTCTGGTGGAATTTTTGGGGCGACTTATGTATACTATCATATCATCTGTTAATAGGGATAATTTAACTTCTTTGTTTCCAATTTATATCCCCTTGATCTCCTTTAGTAGTCCTATTGCTCTAGCTAGAACTTCAAGTACTATGTTGAAGAGATATGGGGAGAGTGGGCATCCTTGCCTTGTCCCTGATTTTAGAGGAAATGCTTCAAGTTTCTCTCCATTTAATTTGATGCTAGCTACTAGCTTGCTCTATATTTCCTTTATTATTTCTAAGTATGGCCTTGTATTCCAGCTCTCTCTAGGACTTTTAGCACGATGGGGTGTTGGATTTTTGTCAAATGCTTTTTCAGCATCTAATAAGATGATCATGTGCTTTTTTCTTTCAGCTTGTTTATATGGTGGATTATGTTGATGAATTTTTGTATGTTGAACGATCCCTGCATTCCTGGGATGAAGAAATTCCTTGGTCATGGTGCATGATACTTTTGATGTATTGTTAGATTTGGTTTGCAAGTAATTTATTAAGTATTTTTGCATCTATGTTCGTGAGGGAAATTGGTCTGAAGTTCTGTTTATTTGTTGGGTCTTTGTATGGTTTAGGTATCAGGGTGACTGTGGCCTCATAGAATGAGTGTGGCAGAGTTCCTTCTGTTTCTATTTTGTGGAAGAGTTTGAAGAGTATTGGTATTAGCTCTTCTTTGAAGGTCTGGAAGAATTCTGTGCTGAAACCATCTGTCTCTGGGCTTTTTGTTTGTTTGTTTGGGAGACTTTTAATAACCATTTCTATTTCCTTAGGGGTTATAGGAATGTTTAATATGTTAATCTAATCTTGATTTAACTTTGGTAGGTGAATTTATCAACAAAATTATCCATTTAGCTTAGTTTTCCAAATTTTTTGGAATACAGATTTTTGAAGTAAGACCTAAAGATTCTCTGAATTTCTTCAATGTCTGTTGTTATTTCACCCTTTTCAATTCTGATTTTACTGATTTGGGTATTTTCCCTCTGCCTTCTTGTCACTTTGGCTAAGGGTTTGTATATTTTGTTGATTTTCTCAAAGAACCAATTCTTGGTTTTGTTGATTCTTTGTTTTGTTTGTTTTCTTTCTACATTGTTGATTTCAGCCCTAAGTTTGATGATTTCTTGCCTTCTGCTCCTCTTGGGAGTTTTTGCCCCTTTTTCCCTAGCTTTTCCAGTTCTGCTGTTAAGTTGCTAATATGAGCTGTCACAATTTTCTTTTTGAAGGCACTAAGTGCTATGAACTTTCCTCATAGCACTGCTCTCATTGTGTCCCATAGGTTTGGGTATGTTGTGCCTTCATTTTTGTTGGATTTTAGGAAGTCTTTGATTTCCTTCTTTATTTGTTCTCTGACCCAGTAGTCATTGAGTAGAGAGTTGTTCAGTTTCCATGAATGTGTAGACTTTTTGTTATTTCTGTTGTTGAAGTTCACTTTTAATCCATGGTAGTATGATAAGATACAAGGGGTCATTTCAATTTTCTTGTATCTGTTGAGGCTTGCTTTATGTCTGACTATATGGTTGATTTTGGAGAAGATTCTGTGAGGTACTGAAAAGAAGGTGTATTCTTTTGTGTTTGGGTGAAACGTTCTGTAGATTTCTGTTAGGTCCATTTGGTTCATGAAACAAATTAGTCTCATTATTTCTGTCTTTGGTTTCTGTCTCGATGACCTGTTCATTTGTGTCAGTGGGATGTTGAAGTCTCCAACTATTAATGTATGGGGATTGATGTGTGGTTTAAGTTTTACAAGAGTTTCTTTTACAAATGTGGGTGCCCTTGTATTTGGGGCATAGATATTCAGTATTGAGATGTCATCTTGATGAATTTTTCCTTCAATGAGTATGTAGTATCCTTCCCTATCTTTTTTGATTAACTTCGGTTTAAAGTCTATTTTATTTGTTATTACGATGGCTACTCCAGCTTGCTTCCTGGGACCATTTGTTTGGAAAACCTTTTCCCAGCCCTTTACTCTGAGGTAGAGTCTACCTTTGTTAGTGAGATGTGTTTCTTGTATGCAGCAAAATGATGGGTCTTTTTTAAGGATCCATTCTGTAAACCTGTGTCTTTTTATTGGGGAGTTGCTTCCATTGATGTTGAGGGATATTAATGACCATAAGTTGTTATTTCCTGTTATTTTTATGTAGGTGGTGGTTATGTGTTTCTTTTGGTTTAGCTGCAGTGGAGTTTTTTTGTTTCCTTTGTTTTCTTGGGGGTAGCTATCTTTTCTGCATTGAAAATTTCCTTCTAGGATCTACTGTAGAGCTGGATTTGGGGATAGATACTGTTTAAATTTGGTTTTGTTATGGAATATCTTGTTTTCTCCATCTATGTTGATAGAATACTTTCCTGGGTAAAGTAGTCTGGGCTGGCACCTATGATTTTTTAGTGCTTGTAGGACATCTGGCCAGGCCCTTCTTGCTTTTCAAGTTTCTGAGGAGAAGTCAGGTGTAATTCTGATGGGTCTGCCATTATATGTTACTTGACCTTTTTCTCTTACAGCTTTTAGTATTCTTTCTTTGTTCTGTACATTTGGAGTTTCAATTATTATGTGGTGAGAGGAGTTTCTTTTCAGATCTAATCTGTTTGGTGTTCTGTATGCCTCTTGGATTTTTATTGACATCTCTTTCTTTAGGTTTGGGAAGTTTTCTTCTATGATTTTGTTGAAGATGTTTCTGGGACCTTAGAGTTGAGAGTCTTCTCTTCCTCTATGCCTATAATTCTTAGGTTCCATCTTTTTATTGAGTCCTTGACTTCTTGGATGTTGTGGGTGAGGACTTTTTTAGATTTCTCCTTGTCTTTGGTTGTTGTACTGATTTGTTCAATCAAATATTCCACACCTGAGATTCTGACTTCCATCTCTTGTATCCTATTTGTGATACTCATGTCTGTTGTTCCTGTGTTCTTTCCTTGGATTTCCACCTACAGGACAGTCTCTGTTTTTTGTTTTTTTGTTTTTTTTTTCTTTGTTGCTTCCACTTCCAATTTCAAGTCTTGAATACTTTTGTATGTTTTAAACATTTCCTGATCCAATTTAGATGTCTTTGTCTGCCAATCTTTCAAATCTTTCACAGCCTTGTCTCTTTTCCATTCATATTTGGCTGAGTTGGCTTGGAGGTCTCTAATGGTATTCTCCATTGCTTTCATTTGTAAAATTGAGGAATCTTTAAATTCCTTCAGGGATTTAATTTCCTCTTGTAAGGACTCTATCACTTTCCAAAGTATAGATTTGTCATCATTTTCAAGTGTCTCAGCTGTGGTGGGATGGTCAGGGGTTGTTGTACTAGCATAGCTGAATTTTGTTGGAGTCATATTTCCCTGACTTTTGTCAGTTCTGTTCTTTTGCTAGCCTTTAGCCATCTGGTTGTTCTTAGCTGTTTGTTACTGGTTCATTTTGGGTTGGTGCTAAGAAGGAGCTTTGGTGTAGAGGCCATATAACTTGGTGATGTATAGCTCTCCACAAGCTGAGTGGGGCCTTGTGTGGGGAGTGGTTCTGAGTGTGTCTCCCAAAGTTCACTCATTCCTGTTGTGTTCCAATAGGGAATTCAGGTCAGAGGTTAGGGTGGGATAAGTTATTCCAGCCTGCAGGTTCCTGAGATCCAGCTGGTTTCTTAGTGATGCTGGTACAGGTTGGCAGGCCACAGAGTGTAGCCTAGAGCTGCAGCTCCCCTGAAGCTTATGCATTGGGACTGTGATTGTGGTCCTCCCAAGCTGCTCTCAGGCTCAATGTGTGCCTTATTGCCAGAGGCAATACCCAGGCAGTGAGCAGTTGTCATGGGTTGTTTCACTGCTCCTGAGTCAGAGCTGTCTGTGTTGTAGTCTACATATTCAGCTGAGGGGCAAGGCAGATGCCATCAGGGAGTTCGGATG
This sequence comes from Lophiomys imhausi, assembly GCA_907164525.1. Classification (NCBI taxonomy): domain Eukaryota; kingdom Metazoa; phylum Chordata; class Mammalia; order Rodentia; family Muridae; genus Lophiomys; species Lophiomys imhausi. Next base: position 1,502,472 of record CAJQZJ010034238.1, read on the forward strand.
TGGAATTTGCACCCTAAACACAGAGCTTGGATTCAGGGAAGCTCAGCTGCATTTTCCTGGCCAGAATCACTGTGCTCCAGTCTAGCATGCCTGTGTGTGTGAGCCAACGTGGCTTCTGGCAGTTTCCCTGTAGTTAGAGTGTCAGGACTATGGTTGTGGTCCTTCCATGCTCTTCTCTGGGAGGGGTGGGGTTTAGGATCACCCTGTGCCTCTCTGTGAGTAGTTCTTTGGTTCAGTGCAGCCCACCTGCTCAGGCAGCAGGCAATAGTTCAGAACTGCTTTTCTGTTCTGGACTGAGATCTAGATGCTGAAGATTGAGGCAGTAGACTGAGAGCCCTGCCAAAGTAGGTACAAGCAGGGAGTTCCAATATGAAGTTATGAAAGCATCTATAGAACTTGGACTCAGGAGGGGATCTAAGTGGCCTTTTCCATTTCAAAGGCACTGTGTTCCAGAGCAGCCTGCTTGGATCAGGAGGGGTTTCCACCAGATGCTAAAGTGAGCATGAGCAAAGAATTCCAATATGGAGTTCACTCAGCAAATCTCAGCCACATTTTCCTTGCCTGAATTAAAGTGCTCTGGAGCAGCCTACTTGGGTCCGGAGGGGCTTCCCCCAGATGCCCTGTAGATAGGGTGTCAGGACTGTGGATATGGTTCTCCCAGTCAACTCTCAGATGAGTCTTAGAGCCAGTCTGTACCTCTCAGTTTGAACCTCTCTGTGAATCAGTGCAGTCACTGCTCTGGGCTGAGGCATAGATGCTGTGCCCTGACGCACAGCAGAGTGCCCAGCTTAGAGGCCACACAGAGGGGGCAGGGAGGTCCAATAACAGAATGCTCAGCACCTGCCAGATGCCACCATGCTGCATACCCCAGGGAGAATCACCTTCTGTTTTACCATTGTGGCTCTGCTGGTCTTCTGGGTGCCAGTATGCCTGCACAGAAGCTGCAGATTCAGGAAAATGGGGAGGTCCTCTGTTGAGAGGGTGAAACTTCCAGCTGGCATCCTGAAATGATCCATTCTGCCATCTCATCCACTGTGGCAGGGAGTGAAGACTTCCAGTGGGAAGCGCTCAGTGTCTCATGTCTAGCGACTCCAATCCTTCAGTGTCTACATTTTCAATACAGAGTTCTTTATTGTCCCTGGCTTTGGTGGGCAAGCCCAGATAGGCTTGTACCTCACAAATTACTGTTCAGCAGGAGTATATCTCTGTAGTTGTCCAATTCACTTTCCTGACGATCAGAATGTATCCAGGTTGATCGCTGCCATCTTGTCCTACCCCAGTGCTCTGGTTTACAATACTATTTTATTTTTTTTTAATATTTTATTTTTTTTTCTTCAAGTTACATCTCAGTCACAAACCCCTCCCTATTCCACCTTCCTATCCCACCCTTCTACCCTCTTCCCCCCAGAAGTTTCCCCTTTCAGTCCAACATATGGTTCCTTCTCTTATAGCAGTAAGTATTATATAAAACAACAGATATAAATATGCCACATTTGTGAGAGTTAAATGGCCCAATATACCTTCCAATGTCCAGTTTATACATATTTGGCCCCTGACTTTAACATTCTACTATCTAACCATCTCCATGAGTTTAAAGGTCTATATCTGACTCAACATTCATACTAACTTGCAACACATTTTAAGAGTATCTTCTTAGATCTATAACACCCTCTTGATTCCTAAACAACTCAAAATTTAACTATGAGACTCTAGCTGTCTATTCTTCAACCACCTCAGAGACCTGAGAGGGATAAATATATCTGGTTATATAGGAAGAGCAGGGCCTGCAGCTTCCAAAACTAAGAAAGGACATACCAATGACTGCCTGGACAGTTCCCATTTTCTCTCCATATATTCCTGCATCAGTCTCAGCCTTTGGGTCCTGTTTATCTGACAGACATTTGTTGTAGAGCAGGGATTATGAAGGACTTACCTACCCTGTCTTGGCAGAGTTAAGCTGTCGAATACCCTGCTACCAAGTTTTGTCCTTTTTGGACAGCAGTCTGTCTGCAGTTGGTGCAAGGGGTTTTTTCATGCCAAGAGATAGGCTTGCCACTAATTCAACCATCAAACAGTGGAGGTTCTTCGATGCTTATCTTCTACTTGGAGTAGAATAGGGGGTGCTGTCAAGTGCTGATATGTCTCGATATCAAAAAAAAAAAAGAAAAGAAAATCTTAATTTAAGATAACATCTTTGAATGCCATATTCTGCAGATCTCTTGGAGTTTTTGAAGATGCCCTATCCATCTCTTGTATTTAGATAAGCAAATGTTGCTTGTCTCTTAGCAACTTGATTACTGGGTAGTTTAGAGAATATCTGTGATAGACTGTCATAGTAGCTAACTATGTGACATGTTTGCATGAGTAGGAGTTTGTTTTACTTAACTATCCTAGACTGTTTTAGACGGTTGGTATGAAGAGGCCAGAGCTTCACATTTTATTTTTAAGTATCTCTAGGTTTGATACCATTAGGAAGCATTAACTTTAATTTTGTATCAATATACAAAGATCTATTCAATTGTGGTTAAATATACTCTTAATTATGTATCAATATACAAAGGACAATGCCTATGTAGCCCAATACAATCTTAATATTGCGTCCATATGCAAGGGTCAATATCATTGTGGCCAACTATAATCTTAATTTTGTATCAATATACAAAGATCACTACCGATGTAATCCAATACAATCTTATTTTTGCACAATAAACAATGGTCAATACCACTTTAGCCTAATAAACTACTAATTTTGTATCAATATACAAAGGTATAAGGGCATATTCAATAATCTGCCCCTTCTTCTTAGACCTTCCTGTGCTATGTCTATATCTCATTTTTCTCAAGCCTATGCAGTCCTACATAGGAGAGGAAGAAGGATACAGAAAAGGAAAAGTAGGAAGTCCCTGGGGCTAACCTCCAAAACCCATTAAACAGGACCATTTATCAGCTTGTAATCTCTTCCCCTAAATATCGGAGTTTTCAGTTATCCTTCAAATAACCAAAAAGAAGGGCGGAGAAACACCTTCCCCACCCTCTGGGCATGGGATGTCGCTCTCTTAAAGTGACTTCCTGCTGATTTGGGTCGTAGTAGACCTGTTTGGGGCCCGAACCCAAATGGAAAAAATGGTTAAAAATGTTAGTACACTCCTTTTATGTTCAGTCCTTCTGTTCTCAACTGTTTAGATGACCTAAGGGGTTTGTAGGCAGAAGCAAATCTTGCAGGCTTCACTGAGGTTCCTGCCAGGGCATTGTGTAGAGCTGAACGGTCCCAGCGACATTGGATTGCCATGGTGGTTGCAGGTCCCCGATGGAGACAGCTATTGAGGAAGTCTGCCAGGCAGAATCAACTGGGTCACTCGTCCTCCTTGGTGTCTGATTCTGCTCTCTGCTGTGGTTTCCGCTGTCCAGCCATCCCCGGGCTCCCCTAATGGATGCTTCGATTCTCCTGGAAAGATAAGAGCAGAGACCTGCCCAATCCTGGGAAAATTGCCCTATTTTTCTTTGGGGGGGGGGGGCTAGGTAGTACTTCTCCTGAAGCAAATTTGGCCTTCCTACAACATACAAAGTGTTATCTTTCAATCTGGGTTAAAGAAGAAATCATTCTGTCACCTTGGAATAAACCAGCTCCATTGTATATATTTTGAGATCCCAAAGGACACTCTGCCGGCATTGAGAAGGCCTTTTGTAAGTAGCCTCCAAACCTAGGTCCCTCCAAATCCCATGTGTGTGTCTCTGAACTCTAAGTATTGGGATCAGAGACCTGTGTTTCCCATCTGAAGGGATCAAAGATGTGTTCCACCACTCCTGGAACGAAGTCTTTCTCTATTTAGAGTTTGCCCTGCATCAGGCTGACCTCGAGCTCCGGGATCTGCCTGTTTCTATCTCCAGTGTGCTGGGAGCTGGGACCAAGGGTGTACTCTTCTTGAATGGTGGGACCAAGAGTATGCACCCTCACCACCCCGCTCCTTATGACTCCAGAATACACAGGACCACCAACTCTATGGTACTCCCCCGTGGTCTCCGCTGAAGTCAAAGTCATGGGCCAATACCACAATTCTCTTGTATTTTACCTTAGCTCCATATCTTCTCTACACCTGGAGGTTTGCAAAACCAGGCCGAATGGCTGTATCCTCTATTCCATTCACAGTGTTTCAGCCCTGCCACCTGCCTTTTTTTTTAGTTAACAAATTTATTTGTTTGTTGCTTCAGGTTACATCCTTATCATATTGTCCTCTTTTCCCGCTTCCCAGCCCCACCCTCCCATGCTCTACCCCCTGAACCTTCCGTCTTGTTCCTCTGGGGTGGAGGTTCCCTGCCTAACAGTCTCTCACCACAGATCAGGAGTCATATGAGGGCCAAGAGCCTCTTCATTCTCCGGGGGCCTACGAGGCAGTACTGCCAGTGAAAGGTGTCTCCTTGCTACAGGGGGAATACTAAAAAAAAAAGACCAACAAACACACAAACCCACAAAAACAAAAAATATCAACAAAAAAAGAGAGGAAAAAGAGAAGGGAGAACAAAAAAGAAAAAAGAAAAAAAGAAGGAAAAAGAAAAATATAAAAAAAAATTTATGTCCATGTTCCTTTTGGTGTGTTGGTTGTAGTAC
>CAJQZJ010034238.1:1539213-1556713 GCA_907164525.1 Lophiomys imhausi
CAGGACCCAAAGGCTGAAGATTGATGCTGGAATGTATGGAGAGAAAATGGGAACTGTCCAGGCAGTCATTGGTATGTTCTTTCTTAGTTTTGGAAGCTGCAGGCCCTGCACTTCCTATATAAGCAAATATATTTATCCCTCTCAGGTCTCTGAGGTAGTTGAAGAATAGACAGCTAGAGTCTCATAGTTAAATTTTGAACTGTTTAGGAATCAAGAGGGTGTTATAGATCTAAGAAGATACTCTTAAAAGTGTGTTGCAAGATAGTATGAATGTTGAGTCACATATAGACCTTTAAACTCATGGAGTTGGTTAGATAGTAGAATGTTAAAGTCAGGGGCCAAATATGTATAAACTGGACATTGGGAAGGTATACTGGGCCAATTTACTCTCATAAATGTGGCATATTTATATCTATTGTTTTGTATAATACTTACTGTTATAAGAGAAGGAACCAACTGTTGGACTGAAAGGGGAAACTTCTGGGGGAAAGAGGGTGGAAGGGTGGGATAGGAAGGGAGAATAGGGAGGGGTTTGTTACTGAGATGTAACTTGAAGAAAAAAAATTAAGTATTTAAAAAAAAAGAAAGAAACTCATTTATTTTTATTTTTATGTATGAGTGTTTTGTTTACATGTATGTATGCATGTATGTATGTATGTATGTATGTATGTATGTATGTATGTATGATGCATACATTATTTCTGGATTCCAGAAGAGGGTTTCAGATTCCCTGGAACCTAAACTTACAGACAGTTGTGACCCACTGTGTGGGTGCTGGGAATTGAACCTCTGTCTTCTGGAAGAGCAGCCAGTTCTTTTAATGGCTGAGCCATGTCTCCATCTTTTTAATATTCTATCTTAAACTTTTCTACTGTTTAAAATCCTCTTTAAAAACACTGTCTCTTAATGAGCTTCTCTTTAAATGGAGTCTTTTAATCTCAGAGGATACTACTATACAAGAACCACTTTTGGTTGTCTAGACAAATTTATGCTGCTATTATAGACAATCTTTGAACATGGATAGACTTTCCATCATTTAGTGCCATCCTCAATTTCTTTCATCAGTATCTTTTTTAAAAATATGTTTATTTATTAATTCAAATTACATCTTGATGACAGTCCCCTCCCTCTTCCTTTCCTGATCCCTCCCTCTCACCCTCTACCCACTCTTCCACCTATCCTACTCCTTCGGTGCGGGGAGTGCCCACATCTCAGCACCCCTCAGTTCATCAGTCACATGGGGGGCTAAGAGCTTCCTCTTTCTCTGGGGCCCAACATGGCAGGTCCAATAGGGTGAAGTGTCCCATCAAAGGTAACAAAGTCCATGACTGAGACCACCCCACCCCTACTTGTTAAGGGATCTGTAAGAGGATCAAGTTGTCTATCCTCTATATTTGTGTAAGGGGGGTCTTGGTCAAGTGTAAGCTTTTTTTCTTCTTGTTTTGCTGTGTTTCAGTCACCGTATGCCTCTAGGGGCCTAAGTTAGTTGGTTCTGTTGATCTTCATGTGTTGATCTTGACCCCTCCAGGTCTCTCTATTCCTCCTTCCTCTTACATACAGTACCCAGAGCTCCACCTAATGTTTGACTGTGTGTCTTATCTGTTTTGATCTACCATTCAGTGGAGTTTGTCATAGGATAGTTATGCTAGGTTCCTGTTCTTTTGAGTCTGTGGGTTGTAGGATAGTTATTCTGTACGCTATAGCTAACATCCAGTTATTAGTGAATACATGTCATGTGTGTCTTTCTGGGTCTGGGTAAGCTCACTTTTTTAGTTTGACCCATTTTATTGCAAACTGCTTGATTTCCTTGTTTCTGATAGCTGAGTAGTACTCCAATGTGTAAATGTATCACAGTGTTTTTTTTTGTTGTAATCCACTCTTCAGTTGAAGGGCATCTGGGTTGTTTCCAGTTTCTAGCTATTACAAATAAGGCTGCTATAAATATTGTTGAGCTGATGTCCTTGTGGTTTGGTGAAGAATCTTTTGGATATATGCCCAGAAGTGGTATGTCTGGGTCTTGAGGTAGAGCTATTCCAAGTTTTCTAAGATATTGACAGACTTATTTCCACAGTGGTTGTACAAGTTTGCACTTCCACTAGCAATGGAGGAGTGTTCCTCTTTCTCCACACCCTTGCCAGCATGTGCTGTCATTTGAGTTTTTGATCTTAGCCATTCTTACCAGAGTGAGAGAGAATCTCAGAGTCATTTTGAGTTGCATTTCTCTGTATCTTAATGCTTTCATTGTAGTGTACATTTCTTTGTAGTCTTTCACTTCCTTGGTTAGGTTTATTCTTAGCAATATTTTGAAGCTATTATGAAGTATCCTTTTCTAATTTCTTTCTTTGACAGTTCACTATTGGTATATATATATACACACTAATTTTTATCTGTTGTGTTATCACCTTATTGAAAGTATTTTTTTTTATCAGGTCTCATAGTTTTCTGGTAAAGTTTGTAGGGTTGTGTGTATTAGATTATGTAATGTATAAGTAGGCATAATTTCACTTCTTTTCCTGTATGCATCCCATTTATTTCTTTCTATTGTTTTATATATCCAGCTATAACTTTGAGAACTATATTTAATAAGGATGGAGAGCATGGTTATTCTTGTATCATTCCACATTCTAAGGGAAATGGTCTCACTTTCCCCTATGTACCATATTATTAGGTATAGTTTTATTGTATATATCTTTTATTATACTGAGATGTGTTCCTCATATACCTAGTTCTCAGAACTTTTCTTGCAAAGTCATCATTTTTGTCATGTGAGTTTTCTGTGTTTATTGAGACAATCATGTGATTTCTGTCCTTAATGCTACTTAAATGAGGGGATAGCTAACTGTTAACATCATGAGATTTAGAATCACCATAGAAACAAATATTTGTACATGTATATAAGGGATTATCTGGATTAGGTTAGGTAGAAAGACTGACCATAAACATGGGTTGTAATATTTCATAGGCTGGGATCCAAGACTGAATAAAAAGGAGGAAGTGAACTGAGCACAGGCATTCATGGATTTCAGCTGCTAGATTATGGATGTCAAGTGGAGATCTGCCTGCACTGAAGCCTTTCCCACCTTGATGGGCTTCACTCTCAAACTGTGAACCAAAATAAACCCTTCTGGCCTTAACAACAACAACAACTATAACTGAATGTTTTTATTTATAACCTCTTATATTTGTTGGTACCTATAAAACACCTATCTACGAACACCTAACTGATGCTATTTTAATTTCCTTAAAAGGATATTAATATTCTTAGTGTAGGTCCAGGCAGGATAAATTGATTTACGGCAGTTCTAGCAGGCAGTCCCTTATAAGCTTAGTGTCCATTGGGCCTAATATTCCCAGTTCACAGGGCCACCTTATTTCAACCACCAAATTGTGGCCAGTTTATAAAATCTGTTCCAACTGCCAAACTGAGAGCAGCTCTGGTGGCTTCTAAACTCTTCTCACCTCACTCACTCTTCTGGCACTCTGCAACCCCAAGACAGATGCTTTTAAGGAACTCTTTCTCCAAAAGTCCTGTTCTTCTTTCTTCACCCAAAGTCCTCTTGCAGCTTGACTGGTTTCTTAGCCATGTCCCTTCAACAGGGCAGTTCATAGCCACGCCCCTTTAACGGGGCAGTTCACAGAACTATGGTCTCAACTGTGCTCTCTCCTTTTCAGCAACCCTAAGGGATGCCAAGCTTTATGTGTTGTCAGATGCCAAGGTGAAGTGCATACTAATTTACTAAAGAGGCCTAACTTCTACCACCAGCAGCAACAACAACATCAGCAACCAACAACTGGCATCAAGAATCAGAGCCGGTGATGTGATGAACATCATGTTGATTTAGGCATATAGAATTGATTTGTGGGAGGAATGTAGTAGAGAATTTTGAACTCTGGAGTTATAAAAGCCTTAGCAGAAAAGATTGCTGAGAGAAATGCAGACCATGGTGTCCCAGCTCAGGAAGTTTCAAAGGATAACAAGGATTCTATGGAGATCTGGGATAGAGACCACCCATGTGGTATTCTGACCAAGAATCAGGCTACATTCTGCCTACGTTTTGAGAACTCTGGATTTTCTTGGAATCTGTTACAATGATTCCCATTTCACCTGTAATTTTATTAATCAGGTCTCTCTTATTTTTAGGTTGGTTAAGGAGTTTTTTTTTTAATCTTGTTTATCTTTTCAAAGATTAAACTAGTTTTTACATCAATCTTTAATTTTTTTCTCTGATTTCTTCAATAACTCATTGTTTATTTAAAAGTCAAGTTATTCTGTAATCTCTGTGGTTTCTCTTGCTTTTGATTTCTACTTTTATCCCACTGTGGTCTGATATAATAGAATTCAATATTTTTTTCTACTCCATATAGATTACTTAGTGGCCTCTAATGCGATTCATTTTAGACAAGGTTCTGAGTGAGCTGCTCAAAATAATGTGTATTCTACATCTGTTAGATAGGATTTATTACCAGTTTCTGTTATTTATTATTGATCTTGGTATAATTGGCTTTGAAGTTTCTTTGCTGATTTATTCATTTGAAAAAAAAATGTATACAGATTACAGTGGGGGTGTTGCAGCCTTTCTCTGTTACAGTATCAGGGATATCTGGCTTTTTGTACCTTTTAGTGTTTATTTTATAAAATTGGGAGCTTCAGCATTCCACACATAAATATTTGCACTAGCTATACCTTCTTGATGAATTATTCCCTTTATTAATAGATAGCAGTATTCTCTATCTATCCTGACTACTTTCAGCTTGATGTCTGATTTATCAGATATAAAATGAACTATACCAGCTTTTTTACAGTTTCCATTTGCTGTGTGGGTTAATACCTTTGACTCTGTTTTCAGATGTCTTTGCCAGTGAGATATGTTTCTTGGGGACAATGGATACTTGGATTTTATATTTTAATCATTTAGTCTGAATCTTTTAATTGATGAGTTGACGCCATTTGCATTTGTGGCTGTTTTTGAGAGGGTTTGTTTCTTCCCATGGTCTTGCTGCTTTATATTCCAGTTCATGAGATTATTTGCAGTTTTCTTATTCCCCTGTTCTCATTAGAGATTTTCTGGTCTGCTATGTTGTATATGGCAGATTCCTTTCCATATTACCCTTTTTTTTTTTATTGGAAAAATATTTTGGTCATAAAATGAATTAATTGTTTTGCTATCATGGATGAGTCTTTTTTCATATGTAGTAATCATTGAACTATCTTCCACAGCACTGACATGGTTGATATGTATTTTATTAATTTATGCTTGTCTTAGAGTATTCTTTTCTCCATCACCTTTAAGCGGTGATAACTTTTCTGAATTTAGTAATCTTGGGTGACAGTTATTTACATTCTGGACTTAGAAATAGTTTCTTTTTTGTTTCCTTGGATCTTAGGCTTTTTGATGAGAGATAGGATATTGTTATGATGTCTTTGTCTCTGTAAATAAGTTAGTTTCTGTTTTAATACTGTGACTTTGCTTTTAATCTTTCATTTCTTCACTATGATATGTCATGAGTTTTTTTTTCCTGCTCATAACTCTTTATTTGGGCTTCTAGATGTTTCTTGTGCTTGAATGTCCACTTTTTTCTAGGTTTGGGAGATTTTTATGCTATAATTTTGTTGAATAGTTGTCTGTTCTTTTAGACTTTAATCTCAGCTCATTATTATATCTCATGGATTTTTAGTTTTGGTCTCTTTAAGAGTTGACATAATTCTCATGAATTTTGATACTCAGTCATTTTTAAGTTTTCTTTCTTAAAAATCCTTTGTGTACAGCTTTATATGTATATGCCTGTACATTTATGCATATGAATATGATTTTGCAAATGCCACAGCACACATATGGAGGTCAAATGACAACATTGGATTTCAGTCTTTATTTTCCACTTTCTTTGTGACATGGTCTCTTGGTTTTTCTTTCCTTGTATACTCAAGGTTAAATGATTGAAGAGCTTCTCGACATTTCCATTCTGCTTTCTACCTTTCTGTAAAGGCACTGGAGTGACATGTGTGGATAACTTGCTTGTCCTCATAAATGTTCTAGTTATTCAATAGCAGGTTCTCACACTTGCATAGGAAGCATTTAGCCACTGAATCATCTCCCTGACCCAATTTTTAAAATATGTGAGTGTATCATTGTCCCGGCCTTGTCCACTAGTCAGGGAATTTTCTCTTCTGCTTGGTCTTGTCTGTTGATAATACTTTCCACGGTGTTCTTACTTGATTCCTTCTTTCATTTCCAGAATTTTTGTTGGCTTTTTTCAGAATTCAATTTTCTTTTTTAATTTCTTCTTCATGGTTTAATTTTGCCCCCAAATATTGATCATTCCTCCTCCTTTCTATCTGTGTTGTCTAGATCCTGAACTGATTCAATTTATTCATCTGCTTTTTTGAGTCTTTTCATGTAGTCATCATTTCTTTTAAAGAGGATTCTGCGATCTTTTTCTAGCATTGCAGTTATCTCATTATCATTGGCTTCTGGTTGAAACCACTGAAGAGTCATATGGATTACTGTATCCTATTTTTGTTTTTTCTCATTTGTGTTTTATGAATTCACTGGATTGGCTATGTCCTCCAATCCCCATCCCAGTGTTTTTCCCCATTTTCATTGTTTGTTTGATTTTATGTTTACCTTCACTAGGATTTATATTCTCTACTGTTTTTCAGCAGAGAAGATGACTTCAGGAGCAGATATAAGGATTTTTACAGGACTCTTGGTGTTAAGTTAAAATAGGAGGCACTGTGTATTTCGCACATGTCTCTGATAAGGTTCAAAGACAGTGCTAGGGTACAGTCTGGGAAAGATAGACCTTTTATGTTATTTTTATTGTTAGAGCTAAGGGTATCAATATTTAAGAAATGAAATGGTAGGGGGACTAGAAAAGAGGGAGCAAGGTATGAATGAGAAGGGCAGTATATGGGTTAGATGTGTCACAGGTAGTAGGAGAAAATGTGGAGTGGGTGAGGGAAATAAAGAATATATATAAAAGCATATATAAATTATCAATGAGGTACAAGTTAAAACAAAATGAAAAATTAAAGTACAATGTGTAATTTTAAAAGCAATGAAATGAAAAAGAAGGTATTGTGGTCTCAGTCAGCACTTCTGCCTCATTGAACTTTTGTGTCTTCTCTTCCCCTTCAATTGTCCTTTTCATAAGTGTTTACATGGTGGGGAGGTGGATTTATGGTCTCAGCAATGCAAACAAGCTGAGTAATGGTATTCTTCCAGATGAGAAGATCTGTGACTGGAGTCCCCGTTCTGACAGAGTTCCCTGGTCAGCTGCCCAACCAAACTTGTCTGTTGTTTCTGGGCTACTCTTTCTGCATGCAGGGTTTCCTGTAATGAGGCTGAGGGAATGTGGAAGGCCCATATGATAGTATTTGTCTACTCTGAACCCATAAAGATACTGGGCCAAGTACTCCAACACATTGGGCACAATTCTGTGTAACTTGCCCAAGGAAAGGCAGGGGGCTGAGGTAAGCATCTCCTGGTATTAACTTCTGGCTCCTGTGCTGCACTTCAGCTTCTCCCTCCACAGCCTTTTCTGCTTGGGCCCTCTCTCCATGCTGCCATGTCTAGCCTCTTGCCTCTTGATATATTTCCACAGCATAGACCCTTTCTCCCTGCTCTCTTGGTGTCCACCCCTGAGAGCATTTCTTTGCTAGTTACTGCTGACCCAATCCAATGTGAGCAGCTTAGCATGCCTGTGCCCTGGAAGGGTTTCCATTTAGCATTTTATTTAGACCTTTCTCTTATATGAATAGAATAGAATCTATTATCTTATCCTAGTCTTTCCATCTGATTGCATGGATGTGGCTAGTAATCTACCAACTAACTCAGAAATACAGAAGATTTTTTTTTTGGAGATTGTAATGACATCTTTGTTTTACTTTTATTTTGATTTTTAAAAATGGTTCCATTGGACCTAAGCAGGTCTGCAGCTGCTTAATCCATATTGGTGTGATGTGAGTAGCATCACACTGGTGTTGAGCCCAGCCTTCTAGAAGGACTACCAACTTCTATCGTGGTATGTTGGAATTCTAGCCATCAGATAAAAAGGACAATTACCCTGATGAATAAAAATTGTGTATAGGGTCCAAGAATGGAGGCATAGAGGTAGATACCAGTAAGTCAAGTTCAGTCATCTAACCATTCTTGTTTAGATATCAAGTTTGTAAGTGAAGTCCTCCTGAGTTCCCCAAATCAATTTGTGTTTTCAGTGTTGTATGACTGATAATTCTAGTTCATATTGTATCACCAAAAAATTAGCCAATTGAAATCTTCTTGTACTTATGCTACCCTAAGTCATAAGATAAAGTAATGAAATTTATTTTAAGCTTTCTCCTTGGAGATAGATTATTACTTTATAATATGTGATGAACAAAAATAGTTATAGTTAACAATACCATTTTGATGATAAACATTACTTGTTTATGAAACTGAACAAAATGAAAACTGATAATGATGTTCATTTAGCCATATCGAAACAGCTGCTGTATTGAAATTATGTGACATTAAAAAAACTTCACACATACACACACGCACACACACACAGAGTCACTCACAAACACACATACATACAACACACAAACACACATACATACAAACACACAAACATACACACACACACACACACACACACACACACACACACACACACCCCAAGACTGATATGAAGAAAGACATAACATCTCATTGTTTCATTTGTAAATAAATTCTATGTTCCTACATGGCATAATTTAAAACCTCAACATGAAATTTTGTATAAATAATGAATCCAATGATGATTAAACGAATATGTAGATTTTGTAGTTCAGAGGAACCAGAACAGTTCACTCTCAGATGGAAAGATGGAAAACATTGGTGTGCAAACTGTCACACAAAACATTCTCATCAAATGTGACATTGATTTGATTGATTCACTCACCAACATCAATTGACTCACTTCATCAAGTTCAATTGAAAATCTACAGGTGCTAAATGACATACTAGACCTTGGGAGAAGAGGATGTAAATAAATATGTAATGATCCCATAACAGAATATTGTGTGAAACATATAAACATGCGTATTATAAGAATAGTTTTTAGAACTCATATAGTTAGTTTTGCTTCTGAAAAGGTAGAATAGAATCTAACATTCTAAACTTCTTTAGGATGTCTTGAAACTCTCCTATCTTAACCTTATACACTTGCCTGATAATTAAATCAACTTGATTTCAAGAATAGGGCTTTCTTAGAGTCCATCAATTTAGTAAGTCCTATTACCTCCCCACAGGTGTTCTTTGATGTAAAGAAATGAATTACAAGCTTCAGGCCATTTCTGAGAGAGCAAACTGCCAAGCTTTAGCAAACTGCAACAGGAGCTTTAACAGAGGAAAAAGAGTGAAGGAAGATTTGTTTCCAATGGAACTCTTGGCGCATTGTGACTAGGGTGTATTTCGAAGTAACAAGTTCATGGCATTTTCAAAACCCTTCTGATTATCAGACATTCTGATCAGTTTGTATTCTTACTCAACTTTCCTTTCCTGTGACAAAATAGATAAGGTAAACAACATAAAAGGAGGAAGAGTTTCTTTGCGTTCACGGATTCAAAGGTTTCGGTTGTGGTCCCTTGGCTTGGTCAGGCTGGGCTTGTGGTGGGGTAGAACATCATGGCAGGGAGTGAGCAGTGGAGCAAAGCTGCTCACACAATGAGGTAAAGAAGCAGCATCCAGGTCCCTTTTGCTTTGCCCTCCCAAACTTTGTTAAGAGATTGCTGCTGAAAGTAGATTTCTTTTTTTTTATATATATATAAGTACTTTATTTTTTTTTCAAGTTACATCTCAGTCACAAACCCTTCCCTATTCCCCCTTCCTGTCCCACCCTTCCACCCTCTTCCCCCACCAACAGCTTCTCTTTTCATTCCAACAAATGGTTCTTTCTCTTATAACAGTATATTCTATACAAAACAGCAGAATTAAATATGCCACATTTATGAGAGTTAAATGGCCCAGTATACCTTCCCAATGTCCAGTTCATACATATTTGGCCCCTGACTTTAACCTTCTACCTTCTAACTCATAGCTAAATTTTGAGTTGTTTACGAATCAAGAGGGCGTTCTAGATCTAAGAAGATGGTTATAATAGTGATGCAAGTTAGTATGAAAACTAAGTCAGTTATAGAACTTTAAACTCATGGAGATGGTTAGAAAGTAGATTTCTAAGAAAGAGGTACAGATACGGTAGAAAAAAAGCATACACTGTCTCCCTACGCACGCCTCTAATCACTACAGCCCACGGCTGCTTGTCCTTTCCGCTGCTGAGACATGGGTTTGGATAAAGGAGGTTTTGTTATAGCAGACAGCTATTACTTGCTTCCACCAGGATTCTGTGAACTGTGACCTTCCTATGTGCTTTCTGCATGTGCATTTCTGTGAGCACAGCTAAATATTGGCATGAATCTGTCTTCTCGATGTCATTGACATTGTTCTTGTTCCCTCCACTGTTGGAAACTGTAGCAACTGAACTATTATCCCATGGTTTCTTTTTTTCCATTTTCTCTATGATTACCAACAAGATTTCAAAGTATCAGCCAGATGTGTTAATGCTGCACTCCCACCATTGCTGGAGGCTTAGCTGCTGTAAATCAGTTCTCTTATATCTCTTGTTTTAAAAACATAGACATCTGATTACAGCTAGCTGGGTTTTGATAGATTGTAGAAAATGCCTTCAGAAGGACTGCAGGGAACAGGAAATTTATATATTGGCTGAACTTTTTAAGTAGCAGTCCACAGAGGTAATTTACATTAAAGAAAACCCAGCATGAGTCTGCCTTGGGATTTACAGGCACTTTGGTTAGAAATGAAAATATCATACTTCTAACCAAAATGGATTGAATGGTTCAATGCACACAGAGTTCTTTTCATCTGTAAACTGTTTGAAAAATCCAACAAGTAAGAATTGAAACACAGATTTAGTGTAAAATTGAAACCTCTCAGATAAATTTAATGCTCTCCTAGGTATCAAAGGTTTTTGTGTTCACAATACAAGCTGCAGCCTACAGTATGGCAACACACTGCCTTTCAGACATGGTTAGTTGAAATGCCTATGCTTATGAAGTTTGCCATTCAGTGGAAATGGGAAAAGAATATTTGGCATGCAGCAACTCAGGATTTACAAAGAGGACATGGATGAGAGCAAACTTTTTAAGAAAGCCAACTTGGGGCTCACATAGCAAAGTGAGCCCTGTATTTCCTGGTACTTGATCCTCACAAAGCTACAAGAGTAGGAATGTATAAAAACCTCTGGGGTTAGGAATGAGAATTGGGAGAGAATGCTAGATACAGATGCGGATGCTGATACAGATGTGGATGGGGAGTAGGCATTAGATTGGAATAGTACTGTGTAAAAGTTAGCTTCAGGTTGTTTGCATCATAACTACAAGGACATTACCATAAGGAAGGAGTCTTTGTAATCCAGAGTGACTTAATGACAGAAGTTGCTAGCAATTGCCTAACTTTCAACAGATATTTACTAAATTTTAATTTCCTTTACTGTCTCACTTCAGATTTAGAAATTTAAATTTTATAGAATTCACCATGAAAGTATCACAAATTAGCTTAGTTTTGACTAGTAGGTATTTTGTATTTTATAAAAGTATTGTACATACTCATTTATTTTATTCACATACAACACACATATATAGTATGCATGTCTATGTGTCAATATATTACTGTGGGATTTTAGTACTTCATATTTTAAGCAAAAATTAGATTTATAAATAACAAATTATAAATTCCTAGGTGAGCCACATTCCATGAACCTTCTTTGTTTGATAGCCACCTTTCCTGGGTAAATCATATCTACCTTTCCCCATCCTTCCACAACCCACAGCCTTCCACAAATCCACAAACCCACCTTGGCCTGGTTCATAGATCTTAGTTCTCAAGACACTTCTGAAGGTAAGTAAATTGTTTCCTCATTTTCTCAACTTCCCATGCCCTCATTGGCCCACAATTCCCGTGCTTTTACCATGTCCGTACCCACAAGCCTAGCTACTGGTTGGTGACCTTTGAACCTGCTTTCTTCAAGAACCACTTTTGACTCATGAGATGGTTCTTCTCCCTCCCATCCTCCCCTGTGCTTGCTGTCATCTCTTCACTTGCAGGTCTAGCTCGAGGTCCAGAGTTTGGGAGCCATCTTTCTCTGATCTAATTAAATAGTTCAATCAGTGGCGTCTAGCTCACATCACACATCTTCCACACTACACCATCTGAGAAAGACTATTTTATCACATCAGGTGCACAACCAAAGGAAGAAGTCCACATGCCTAGGTAAAATCACAAAAATAAAAGCAACACAAATGGCCAAGACAGCATGCCTTTCATAAAACCCACTCATTCTATATAAAAGTGTCCACTAATTAGAAGTATATGGATACCAGAACACAGAATTTAAAAGAACAATCATAAACCTCATCAAAAAATTAAAGGAATTTAAGGAAGACATTAAGCAACACTTCATTAAACTCATTGGGGGTGACAATAAATATTTGAGTAATGTTGAAGAAAATGCAAACACATGATTGAATGAAATGACAAAGATAATTCAGACCTTGAAAACTGAATTCAATAAAGAGAGAAACACTGAAGAAACACAAGCTGAAATTAGGATAGAATTTAAAAAAATCAGTATTGTGATTAGAGCATGATTAGAAGACTCAGGGAAAAGCCCTACATGTAGAACAAACCAAGCAGAAGATAGAATACCCAGACTCACGGATTAAGTAGAGGGTCTAAACCAGAGGTTCTCAACCTTCCTAATGCTGCCAGCCCCCCAACTATAAATTTTTTTCTTGTTACATCATAACTGTAATTTTACTAGTGTTATGAATCATAATGTGAATATTTAAAATGCAATAAATGGTCTTAGGCAATCCATGGAAAGGGTCATTTGATCCCAAAAGGGTTCCTGACCCACACAGGTTGAGAACTGCTGATCTAGACAACATCATCAAAGAACATGGAAAGATGTAAAAAGGGAATAGAGCATGCAGGAAATGCGGGAGACTATCAAAAACTAAATCTTTGAATTATGGACATAGACAATGTAGAAGAATCCAAAATCTATTTCATAGACAAGATTTTTAACTAGCTCATAGAAGAATATTTTCCAACTAAGGAAAGAAAGACACACCCTTAAAGACACAAGAATTACACAGAACCCCAAATAGAAAAGACCAAAAGAGAAATACCCACAGCATCCCATAGTTAAAACAACAAATTTACAGAACAGAAAAATACAAGTCACATATAAAGGAAAACCCATCAGAATAACACATTATTTATCAATTGAAACTTTGAAATTCAGAAGAAGCAGGAGTGACAAAGCCCAAGTTTTCAAAGATCACACCTGGCAATCTAGGCCACCTTACCCCCCAAAATTAATTGCAATAGGTGAAAGAGAAAGAAAAACTTTTCATTATTCAAATGGCCTTAAAAAGTTCATATTCAACAGCAACAAAATGAAACACTAAATAGAATACAGGAATCAATACTTCAATCCTAAGGAAAAAAAATAAATGCAGCCAAGAGAACTTAAAATGAAAACCAATTAAGCTGTAATTTAATAAAATATAAAGCACAGCTGAGAATACATTTTGTTTTAACTTGTATCTCACTGATAATTTATGTATCCTTTTACATATATTCTTTATTTCTAAGCAAGAGATCAAGGAGTAAATGGACATTGCCATCCAAAAATCTAACAAAATAACTTCAAACTAAAACTAACCAGAAGTGACAAAGAGGGACACTTCAATCTATCCAAGGAATCAATTATTTAGGAAAATATCACATATTAAATATATATTCACCAAACTCTGGTGCTCTCAATTATGTATGTATGTGTATATATATATATATATATATATATATATATCATACTAATGGAATTAAACACACAGATACACAGATGAACACAAACCAAATAATTGTAGGTGATTTCAACATCCCATTTCCACTAGTAGATCTGGAAAAAAAAAGCAAACAGAGAAACTCCAGAAAACAAATGTCATCTTACATCAAAAGGAGTTAATAGATTCTTACAGATTATTTCATCCATATGCCAAAGATCATACAGTCTACTCAGAAACACATGGAAGCTTCTCAAAGATAGAGCACATCCTGAGACACAAAGCAAACCATCACAAATACAGAAAAGTTGAAATGACTTCATGTCCTGTCTGACCAGTATTCAATAAAACTTAAGACTGGCAGTAAACAAAGTTCTAGGTAGATTATAAACCCAGAGAGATTAAACAACTCATTACTGAATGATGAATGGTTCAAAGAAGATATCAAGAAAGAAATGAAAATATTCCTGAAATGAAAGAAAATGAAAATGAAAACAAACCAAAACCTCTGGGACACATTAAAAGCAGTTCTAAGAGGAAAGTTTGTAGTCTTTCAATGTAGTCTTGTACCTACATTAAAAGAACAGAAAGAGTACAAATAAATGGTTTAATGATGCAACTAAAGAATTTGGAAAAACGAGAACAAACCAAACCCAACTCTGTATACAGCAAAAGTAATAAAATATTAAAGGATAAATTAATGAAATACAAACAAAGAAAACATTACAAAGAATCAATAAATCTAAGAACTGGTTCTTGGAGATGGTAAACAAGATTGACAGATCCTTGGCCCAACTACCCAAAATAAGTAAGTAAGTAAATAAATAAATAAATATAAAAAGAGCATCAAATTAACATTATCAGAAATGAACAAGGAAACATTACATCAGACATCAAACAATTCAGAATATTACAAGGGAATACTTAAAAAACCTGTAGTCCATTGAGTTGGAAAATCTAAAAGAAATTGACGAATTTCTTGATTCATCCAAACTATCAAACTTAAACCAAGAAGAATCTAACAACCTAAACATATCCATAACAAACAGGAGACTGAAACAATAGATAATAATTTTCCAACTAAAAAGAGTACAGATCCAGATGGATTCACAGAAGAATTCTACCTTTCAAAGAGAAACTAGAACCAAAACTTCTTAAACTCTTCAAAAAATAAAACTAAAGGATAGTTTCCAAACTTATTTTATGAAGCCAGTATTATGATAATATCCAAACCAGGTAAACACACACACACACACACACACACACACACACACACACACACACTACTACTACTACAGACTAATATTCCTGATAAATACAGATCCAAAAACCCTCAATAAAATACTAGCAAACCAAATTTATACACATATCAAGACAAACCACCACTACAGAATTGGCTTTATCCAGGAAATTCAGGATTGGTTCAACATATGTAAAGTCAATAAGGACAATAAATCTTACAAATAGTCAAACAGTCTTAAAGGAAAACTCACATAATCATCTCTTTAGATGCAAAAAAGACCTTTAACAAAATCTAACATGCTTTCATGATTAAAGCCCTAGAGAATATGACTGAAGTGAACATACTTTAACATAGTAATATAATATGTGAAGCAGCTGTAAAATCAGGAGTGAAACAGGGCTTCCTGTTATTCACACTCCTTTTCAATAGAGTACCTGAAGCACTTCTCAGAACAATAAGGCAAAAGAAGGAAATAAAGGAATATATTGATGGGGAGAAGTCAAATTATCTCTTTGCAGATGGTATGATAATTTACACATGAGCTCCTAAATTGTCCATGAAAAAAATCTTCTAGAAACAATCAATTTCAGCAAAGTGTCAGTGTTCAAATAAGTCTACAAAAAACAGTAGCCTTTCTATATACCACTAACAAACACACTGAGAAAGAGATCATGGGTACACTCCCATTTTCTTTAAAATCGA
The DNA here is from genome assembly GCA_907164525.1 of Lophiomys imhausi. Classification (NCBI taxonomy): domain Eukaryota; kingdom Metazoa; phylum Chordata; class Mammalia; order Rodentia; family Muridae; genus Lophiomys; species Lophiomys imhausi. The sequence goes on from CAJQZJ010034238.1 coordinate 1,555,047, forward strand.
AGACAATAAAATATTTTGGAATAAACATAACCAAGGAAACAAAAGACCTATATGATAAAAACTTTAAATCTATGAAGAAAGAGACTGAGAAAGACACTTAGAAATGGTGAGTTATCCCATGTTGATGGACAGGAGAATTAATACTATACACATGACCATCTTACCAAAAGCAACTTGCAGATTCACTGAACTCCCAATCAAAATATCCACAACATTCTTCACAGAAACAGAAAAAAAAAAAAAACTATTCTAAAGTTCACATGGACTCAGAAAAGACCCTGGATACCCAAAGAAATCCTGAGCTAAAAGAAAAATACTTGAGGGATTGTGATTCCAGATGTCAAGATATATTATAGAGTGATAGTAAATAAAAACAATATGGTTCCAGCCTTCCAAAACACATGCAGACCAATGAAATAAAATAGAAGACCCAAACATAACCATGGTCATCTGGTACTTGACAAAGAAGCAAAAAATACAATGGCACAAGACATTTTCAATAACTGGTGCTGGGAAAACTGAATGTCCACATGCATAGAATAGACTTCTGTCTGCCACCCTTCACAGACATTAGGTCAAAGTGGGTCAAAGACCTCAATTTGAAACTCGAAATACTAAAACTGCTAGAAGAAATTATAGGCAGCTCCCTATAATACACAGTCATAGGAAAGGACTGTTTGAACAGGAAAACCAATAATGGACATTTGTGACATCAGAAAACTAAAAAGTTTCTATACAACTAAGGAAGCAATCAATTTAGTGAAGAACAAACTGACAGAATTAGAGAGAATCCTTGCCAGCTGAAAGGATTATCCATGATATAAAGAGAAGTCAAGGGGCTGGAGAGATGGCTCAGAGGTTAAGAGCACTGACTGCTCTTCCAAAGGTCCTGAGTTCAATTCCCAGCAACCACATGGTGGCTTACAACCATCTATAATGAAATCTGGTGCCCTCTTCTGGCCTGCAGGTATACCTGCAGGCAGAACACTGTATACATAATAAATAAATAAATCTTTTAAAAAAAAAAAAAAGAGAAGTCAAAAACATAATCAAGGAAACTAATGACCCAATTAAAAAATGTGGTAGAGAAATAAGCAGAAAGTGCTCAATAGAAGAAATAAAAAAGTTAAGAAATACCTCAAAAAAGTGATTATCATTCTCAGAAATTTTGGAAATACAAACTAAAACAGTTTGAGATTTTATCTACTCCTTATCAGAATATTGAAGACCAATAAAAAAAACTTCACAAGTGCTGATGAAGTTGTGGGGAAAGAAGAACCCTAATTTCTTGTTTGTGGGAATACAAATTTTTGAAATAAATATGGAAAATCCTCAAAAGACTAAAAATAATAGATTTGTCACTGCTTGGCATATACATTCACCATCTTACTTTAGAGATACTTTTTCATATTCATTGCTACTTTATTCACACTAGCTAGGAAATGATATAACCTAAATGTCCTTAAACAGATAAATGACTAATGAAAATGTGGTGCATATACACTATAGAATGTTCTTCAGCTGTAAAGAAAGATGAAATCATGAAATTTGCAGGTAAGTGGATGGAGCTAGAAAAGAATATATTGAGTGAGGTAACCCAGACCCATAAAGATAAACAATGTATGTTCTCTCTGTAAAAAATATATGGCTAATTAAATTGTTTAACC
>CAJQZJ010034238.1:1560226-1631877 GCA_907164525.1 Lophiomys imhausi
TGTGTGTGTGTGTGTGTGTGTGTGTGTGTGTGTGTGTGTGTGTGTGTAAGCACATGCATGCAGGTACCTGCAGAGGCCAGGGAAAGGGTCGTATATCCCTTGGAGCTGACAGGAGCTGACGGTACAGCTGTTGTCTGCTCTGTAATGTGGATGATGAGAATTACAATCTGGTCTTCCGCAAGAGCAGCAAACATTCACAATCCATTAGACCATCTCTCCAGCCCCACACATAACTTTAAACATATGTATACACATAGGGGGGCATGCGCTCGCACGCACGTGCACACACACACACACACACACACACACACACACACACACACACAAACATCTTCGGCTAGTGAGCACAGGAGATGGTTGGTTCAGTAATTGCTGATGCTAAACCTGAAGACCTGAGATCAAGTGGAAGGTGAGAACTAATTCTCATTTGTTGTTTTCTGTCCTCCACATGTTTACCTTGGTACACATTACATGCCTCCCCCATGTGAAATAAAAATGTGAAAATCTAATAAAGATTTAGTAATAAAATGCAACATATTTTCACTTTTCCCTTTAAGTTTAATTTGAAACCCAAATAAAATTTGGAAAAAATAGCACAAAGAACACCCTAAATTAATTGCTTTATGATTTTTTTCCTCTCATCCTCTTGTGTTTTTTTTCCTGATCATTTGAACACAGGTTATGTGCACTCTACTTTTAATATTTAATATTTCTTTACTGTATGTTTCCTAGAAACAAGAGTACTCTCATAACTAACTACAGCTCTCCTGTTTGGGAACTTTGGCAGAAATGCACTTTTGGGGTAAAATCTCAACCTAGGTTCCTGTTTCTCTCACTTGTCCCCTGTCTTTTGTGAGTCTTAGACTTCTGCTCTTTGACAAGATGCAATTCTTTCCTCTGTCTGGCTGGGCTTAGTCTCTCATGTCTCTTAGAATATAAGATTTTCATGTTTTTTTTTTTTCCTCATGCTTCCTTGCGGTTAGATCTGAGCGTGTCTTGATGGCTAGAATTGCTACACAAAGTCCTGGTCACCGAGGAAGGCAGCATGGCCACCTGTTCCTCACCAGAAAGGCTGATTTCAGTCTCCCAGTCTCTTACATTTTTTTTTCATAGTAAAATGTATGTTTCACACCCCTGGAAACCATAATCCATCTCTGTGAAAACATTATGGACTGCAAAAGTACGATTTTCATCAGATTCCGATTTGAATAGATTTAGCACCTACTGGAGATTCTCTCCTGAACCTCTCCCAAATCTGGGGAGGAACGGAAGGTCTTTTTAATGCATGTTCCTTTCAGACTCATGACCTAGCCTTCCACTGAAAGGAAGAGCCCTTTTCGTGTCCCCAAAATACCTGTTATCAGTATAGACTTATGGATTCCTATTTTACCAGCTGGACTATAATTTTATTACACAATTATCCTAGATGGAGCCTATGGGAATCTCTTCAGGTGAGCTCTTATGATTTTGCATTTTTGAAGTATATTTTTAAGTCTTTGGACTTTAGAGTCATTTTACAGTAAAATCACAAGTACGATAAAATTAGACGTACAACAAGGTACTTCTACATGCCTTGCACTTGTTTTATTCAACTATTAACATCTTATATGACTATGATTCACTTGTAACAATTGAAAAGCCAGTATTGACTCTTGCTAGCAGCTACACTCCATTCTTCATCTGAGTCCCGTGAGCTTCTCCCTAATTTTCTTTTTGTTTTCCAGGATCCTGCTCAAGGTGGAACATTATATTTAACTGTCTTGACTCCTTAGACTATTGTGACAAATTTCAGACCTTCCTTGATTTTGTCAAACTGCAGTTTTGAAGAGTATTGTCCTGTGTCCTTTTGACACGCCGATGTGCTCACTTGCTTGCTTACTGAAATCTACCTTGTTTTCTGGCACAAGATGCTACAGGATCCTTTTGTTACATTTCCTCTTTAATTCTGGAATTTGTCATTTCTGTAAGAAGCTCATGTTCTCTTTAATGGAAAATGGTATTTACAGGCAGAGAATATAGCTCGTTAGAGTCCTTGCTTAGCAAGCACACAGTCCGGGGTTCCATCCTCAGCACCACCAACAAACTGAATGAACAAAACTCTTTCTAGAGTGTTATATGTGGAAACTAAACAGTTTTGTCAATACTAGGTGACAAATGTTGCCGATTATAGGCATATTAGATTTAGGAGGTATATATTACATATTAATGGAATCATAAATATAGAAATGTATTCACAAGCATACCTATACATTCAGCCCAACCCCTTGCCTATCTCCCTATCCACTTTATAGGGTCCTTCAGGCATGATGACCTGCACTTCCAAAATTGTCAGCACTTCCTACCATTTGATCCATTCTATAATATACGTAGATGAATTTCAGAATTTCTAGATCAATAGCACACACACACAATAAAAGAAAGGTAGCTCTGTTTACATGATCCTCTGTTCTTAGTCAGAAAGTGTATACATTAAATTCAATAGGTTCTTTAAATTAGTTCTTTTCTCCCTTCAGCATAGTGATATTATTAATTTGAATTACAAGCACAATTATTTGTTATTGCTTATGTGTAGCTTTAGGTTTTTCTTCTCCTAACTCTGTGTAATTGATAAATCAATTAATTTTTACTTTACAGAACGTGGACTGGCTTTTTTTTTCTGTGAAAAACCAAATAACAACTGCTTTGGATTTTTATGGAGCACACAATCTCTGTTGTTATGACTCAGCTTTAGGGTTTGGCATGAAAGAATTTATAGACTGTACCTAACAAAAGAACGTGTCTGAATACCAATTAGCTTTTACTTATAATAAAAATCAGTAATAGGCTGTATTTTGTCCATGAGCTCTGCTTTAGAACACTAAAATGCTTCCCAGATGTTTTGGAAAAGGTATTTTTAGAATAACTTTACCATTTGCTCCACCTCTTTTAACCTGTGGCTGAGCAATTATACCTTGCAGCTCACATGCTCCTTTGCATGCGACATTGTTACTCCTTCACCATAAGTGTCCTTAAATCCAAATTGCCTCTAGATTGGTTTCCAAATGAATACAATATATTAGAAGTTGCCATATTTGTTAGAGTCTTTCATTTCCTGACTTTTGAAATACTCATTCTGAGAGAAGCATCCATATTCAAGCCACATTTAGAGACCTCCATATTGTGAGGAAGCCCAAATCACACAAAGAGTCAACAACATCACTAGTCACTCATTACTTAATCCATATACCTTTAGAAATCAAACATGTGAATGCAGATCCATTCTTGACACATACCCTTCACAGATTCCACACATAATTCCTGAAGTCAGTTATTCTGGCTTTCTGGTCATTCAAACCACCCCAGACGAGGTTTTAGATGCTGTGGAGAACAGATGAATCTTTAACTACTTTGGCCATGAGAATTCTTGACCCTATTATTGGTAATATTTTAATTTTTCCACATTTTGATTGTGCCTCTCAGTATAGTATGGATTAATGATGTCTCATAAAATGTCCTTAGTCCCCACCTTTATCCATTAGTAGGTGATGAATCTTTAGTAGGTGATGAATCTTCAAACTCAAACTTTTAAGAGATAGAAACACATTGGAGGTTACAAGTCATGGAGGAATGTCCTTCTAAAGGAACTGTGGACTCTTGGTCTGCTCCTGGTCATGTCTTTGTCTCTGTTCATCAGGTAAACAAGATTCCTAGGCCACAAGGTTTCAGATTCTATGCTATGATTAATCTTTAAGAAGCCATTATATATCTGAGTGTAGTAGGAGAATATCAAGATTCAACTGAAATCACTGTTAAAATAGCCCTTTCTTTTCCACTTACTTATTTATTCATATGTATATATGTAATATATGTATTCTTGATGGATTCCAACTGACACATAAAATATAAATATTGTATTAATTAATGGGATACTGTGTTATATTCCAGTGAATGTATATATCACATAATGTTTAAATCAGAGTAAATATATTTGTCTACCATTATGGTATGGTAGAAAAGTTGATGAAGTCAACTTATTCCAGAGACACTTGTACAGTCCTGTTTACTGCATCAATATGCACAATGGTTGGGTTGTGGTATCAGCATAGGTGCCCAACAACAGGGACATGGTAAAGAAAATGTAGCATATACATGCGATAGACTTTTCTTTTAGTCACAAAGAAAAATGGAGTTACGTTGCTTTTCAGAACAATTTATATAACTAGTAATAATCATATTAAGGGAATTATACCAGTTTCAGATAGAAAAATTCTATGAATTTTCTCTTGTTTGTGGTTCTTAGATTTTATATGGCTATATAAAATCATATGTATATATATTATAAATGTGACATGAAATTAAAATGTAAAATGGTCTAGGTGAACAAAGTAATGGGATGGGGAGGGATGAAAAAGGTGAGGGAAGAAGGTACAGCAAAAATATGCTCAATGTGAAAAACATACTTGTATGAAAATATCCTCATGTAAAACAGTACCATGTACAATGAATATACATGATGAAAAAACTGAACTTGTGTTTGTTTCAAATTATGTGCATGTACATATTTTAAGAAGCTTCTCAGTATGTTTCCATATGAATGTTTAAAAATGTACCAGGCTGGCATTCACCTGGAAACTTCTCTATTATTATACATGGTGCTGAAGGAGAATAGTAATTGCCAATATTACCCAGTTCATCCTTGAGAGCTACATCAATGGCTGGACTGGCAAGACATGCCCATTGGTGTGATAGTGGCATCCAGCCTTGCCATGATAGCTGTGAGACAATGCTATACAGTTTTATCCATGTGCGGATGGGTGGACTTTTAGGATTAGCTGAATCCACATGGAAAAGAAGTCAAGAAGGTGTTTTTGAAGCATTGCTAGCAGGGAAACCTGGAACATGGTCAAAATTAAGGAATAATATGTTGATCCTACCTATCCATGAGCATGAGAGATATTTCCATCTTCTGATGTTCTCTTCAATTTCTTTCTTCAAGGACTTGAAGTTCTTGTCATACAGGTCTTTCACTTGCTTGGTTAGAGTTATCCCCAAGTGTTTTATATTGTTTGTGGCTATTGTGAAGGGTGTTGTTTCCCTAATTTCTTTCTCAGCCCATTTATTTTTTGTATAAAGAAGGACTTCTGATTTTTTTAAATAAATAAATTTATTTATTTGTTGCTTCAGGTTACATCTCCATCATAATGTCCTCTGTCCCCTTTTCCCAGCCCCGCCCACCCACCCTCTACCCCGTAACCCTTCCATCCCACTCCTCTGGAGTGGAGTGTCCCTACATAACAGTCCCTCACCCCAGTTCAGAAGTCATATGTACTTCTGATTTTTTTGAATTAACTTTGCATCCAGCCACCGTACTGAAGGTGTTTATCAGCTATAAGAGTTCTCTGGTGGAATTTTTGGGGTCGCTTATGTATACTATCATATCGTCTGAAAATAGGCATAATTTGACTTCTTCCTTTCCAATTTGTATCCTCTTGATCTCCTTTAGCTGTCTTGTTGCTCCAGCAAGAACTTCAAGTACTATGGTGAAGAGATATGGTGAAAGTAGACATCCTTGTCTTGTCACTGAGTTTAGAAGAAATGACATCCTGCCAAAAGCAATATACAGATTCAGTGCAATTCCTATCAAAACACCTCAATTCTTTATAGACCTGGAAAAAGCAATTCTCAACTTCATATGGAATAACAAAAAACCAAGAATAGCTAAATCAATCCTGTAAAATAAATAAACATCTGAAGGCATCACCATTCCAGATTTCAAACTGAACTACAGAGAAATAGTAATAAAAACAGCATGGTACTGGTATAGAAACAGACCAGTGGATCAATGGATTGAAACTGAAGACCCAGAAATGAACCCACACACCTATGGTCTCTTAATTTTTTACAAAGAAGCCAAAACCATACAGTGGAAAAAGGACAGCATCTTCAATAAATGGTGCTGGTCCAACTGGATGTCAACATGTAAAAGAATGAAATTAGACCCATACTTATCACCTTGTATAAAACTTAAGTCCAAATGGATCAAAGACCTTAACTAAGGCTGAACACACTAAATCTAATAGAAGAGAAAGTGGGGAAAACCCTTGAACTCATTGGCACAGGTGACAACTTCCTGAACAGAACACCAACAGCTCAGGCTCTAAGACCAACAATCAATAAATGGGACCTCACAAAACTGAAAAGCTTCTGTAAGGCAAAAGACACTGACATTTGAACACAACAGCAACCTACAGATTGGGAAAAAATCTTCACTATCCCCTCATCTGAAAGAGGGCTAATATCCAAAATTTACAAAGAACTTAAGAAATTAAATGCCAAGAAACCAAATAATCCAATCAAGAAATGGGGGAGAGAGCTAAACAGAGTTTTCACAAAGGAGGAATCCTTGATGGCTGAGATGCTTGAAGAAATGCTCAGCATCCTTAATCATCAGAGAAATGCAACCGAAGATGACTCTAAGATTCCATCTCACACCTGTCAGAATGGCTAAGATCAAAAGCTCAAATGACAGCACATGCTGTTGAGGTTGTAGACAAAGGAGAACACTCATCCATTGCTAGTGGGAGTGCAAGCTTGTACAGCCACTATGGAGATCAGTCTGGCAATATCTTAGAAAACTTGGAATAGCTCTCCCTCAAGACCCAGCCATACCACTTCTGGGTATACATCCAAATGACTCCTCACCAAATCACAAGGAAGTTTCCTCATCTATGTTTATAGCAGCCTTATTTGCAATAGCTAGAAGCTGGAAACAACTCAGATGTCCCTCAACCGAGGAATGGCTAAAAAAAAACCCAAAAACTGTGGTACATCTACACAATTGAATAGTACTCAGCCATCAGAAACAACAAAATCATGCAATTTGCAGTCACATGGATAGAACTAGAGAAAGCTCATCCTGAATGAGTTAATCCAAGACTCAGAAGGATGCACATGGTATCTATTCACTTATAATCGGATTTTAGCCATATAGTACAGGATAACTATACTACAACAAATGCACCAAAGGGGACAGGAACATAGACTTTGTTTCCTGTCAGTGAGACACTGCCCTTGTGGTGCTGTCTTGTAGGTCCACAGTGTATGAGGAGGCTCTTGGCTCTCATATGACTGCTGAACTGGGGTGGGGGACTGACATGTAGGGACATTTCACTCCAGAGGCTTGGGATGAAAGGGATGGGGGTAGAGGGTTGGAGGGCAGGACTGGGAGGGGTGGAAAGAGGGCACTGTGATGAAGATATAACCTGAAGTAATGAATAAATATTAAAAAAGAAACTATTTACAGAAACCTTGTCACATTTTAAGCCAAATTAAAAAAAAATAAGGAATAAACAAATCAGAGTAATGCTAAGAAAGTTCATCATTTCAGGAAAAATACAAAGAGGTTGTAGAATACAGTTCATGGTTTAGCATCTGAATAATTTTTAAATTTTGATCTTCATCATTCCCCAAAGCCCTATATATTAGTCCTCAGGGTGGTACATTTGGAAATTTGTACCTAGTGGGAAGTTTGTTGGTCATTGAGAACATACCTTTAGAAAGGACAGTGGGACTCAAACCTCTTCCTCTTTCTTGCTTTTACTTCCTGACCATGAAGGAAGTAGTTTTTATCTACTAGGAGTTCCCACCATGATGAAGCTTCATACCACATTCCCTAGATACAAATGGACCAACCCACTATGGGAAGAAGCTTTAAAACCATGAGCCTCAATAAGCAGTGTATCAACTGATTATCTTAGGTGTGTGTGCGTGCGTGTGTGTGTGTGTGTGTGTGTGTGTACCACATAGTGAGACTAGAAATGGATACCTAGTCTGTCTTACTCACTCATCATTTCATTATTTGAGGCAGGTGACCATGGCACTCACATAAAGGAAAGCATTTAATTGGTTAATTGGTTACCGTTTCAGAGGTTTAGTCCACTGACATTATAGTGACACACAGGCAGATATGGTGTTAGGGAGTTCTACTTCTGGATCCAAAAGCAAGAGGAAGAGAATGACTCTGAGCCTGGCTTGAGTTTTTGAAACCTCAAAGCCCACGCCCAGTGACATACTTCCTCCAAGAAGGCACAACTACTCCAACAAGGCCACAGTTCCCAATCCCTTCCAAGTAGTGCCACTCCCTAATGACTAAGCATTCAAAAATATGAATCTTTGGGGGCTATCCTTACACCCAGTAGGATATCTCACTGAACTTGGATTTTGGGTAGGCTGGATAGACAGGAAGCCCATTCCCCCCACTATCATATTTATGTGCAAGCTACCACTCCACTCCAGTCTTTGTTTTTAGTTTTTTTGGGGGGTTTGTTTGTTTTTGTTTTTTAGTTTGGGGTTTTTTGTTGTCATGTTTTGTTTTGTTGGGATTTGTTTGTTTGTTTGTTTGAGACAGTGTTTCTCTAATCACCCTGGCTATTCTGGACTCTCTTTGTAGACCAGGCTGGCCTTCAACTCACAGAGATCTGTCTGCCTCTGCCTCCTGAGTACTGGGATTAAAGGCATTCACCAGGGGGGATCCAAGGTATTTTGATTTCGGGGTCAACAGTCACAAGGCGGCAAGTGTTGCAGGATGCTGTACAAAGTGCATGACCCCTTCTAAATCTCACCCAGCTACACAGAGACCACGGAAGATGCGTGGGCAGGATGCCCCTTCCAACTCTCGGACACGCTAGGAAGCCTCTGGACCCAGGAATCGGGATAACCCATCCCCCCAAAAGGAGAAATACCCTATAAGTTCCAACATAATACCCAGCCAGCAGATTCAGAAACCACGCAGAGATAATCCCCACCCTGCTGGGCACTCCCAGGTCTCACACAGATGATCCAATTATATGGGAAAGGTTGCGACCCTTGGAAGTGAAGTAGCTCCACTGCAAAGCGCCTTCAGATCCCAGTCTGTGACGTCACAGGCCAGCTTCCAAGCCTTGGGAGTGGCAAGGCTATTGGAGCTGAACTGCAGATTTACCCCCTACAGGAACCAACCCCCGGCAAACTGTGAGATATTTGAAACTGTCTTATATCGAACTTTTGTACTAGTAAGGGCCTTCCTGCGGGGAATCAGAGCTTACTTGTGCACAGCTCCGCCACCTGAATTAATTAGGTCCCCACCTGGGAGGCGGGACTGAATGACTCTCCTTATAGGGATGGAGTAAGGCAACTCCTACACCACAGTGCCCCCTTTGGACCCAAGTCCAGAAGACAGCAAAAAAAAAAAAAAAAAAAAAATTCCTCATGGCCAGAGGCCAGAGACAAAAAAAAAAAAAACAGAGCGAAATGTCTCCAACAAAACAAAGCAACGCTATTCCGTCCAGCCCAAACCACCTCACCACAACTGAAACACATGAAACCGATGACAATTCTACATTATGGAAAGTGATAAAGTCCCTTCAAGAAGAACTTAAAACTATGAAGGAATTCAAAGAAGCCACAATTCTACAAGTCAAAACAATGAATAACATCATTAAAGAGCTCCAAGCCAAGGTGACCCAGCTTGAACAGGAAAAAGATAAAGCAATGAAAGATCTCCAGACAAAAACCAGCAAACTGGAGAAGGAAATGTACAAAATGAACACTACCATTCAAGACATGAAAATAGAAATGGAAACAATAAAGAAAACACAGTCAGAGTTAAAAGAGGAAATGGAGAATCAAGAGAAGAGAACACGAACTACGGATGTGAGTATGAAAAATAGGATGCAAGAGAGGGAAGACAGGATCTCAGGCATGGAAGATTCGATGGAAGAAATCAGTACAACATCCAAAGAAAATGAGAAAGCTAAAAAAATCTCTCACCCACAACATCCAAGAAATCAAGGACTCAATGAAAAGACAGAACCTAAGAATTATAGGCATAGAGGAAAGAGAAGACTCCCGACACCATGGTCCAGGAAATATCTTCAACAAAATCATAGAAGAAAACTTCCCAAACCTAAAGAAAGAGATGCCAGTAAAAATCCAAGAGGCTTACAGAACACCAAACAGATTAGATCAGAAAAGAAACTCCTCTCGCCACATAATAATGGAAACCCCAAATGTAGAGAACAAAGAAAGGATATTAAAAGCTGTAAGAGAAAAAGGCCAAGTCACATACAATGGCAGACCCATCAGAATCACACCTGACTTCTCCTCAGAAACTTTAAAAGCTAGAAGGGCCTGGATGATGTCCTACAAGCCCTGAGAGAACAAAGGTGCCCAGCCAGACTACTATACCCAGCAAAACTCTCTATCAACATAGAAGGAGAAAACAAGATATTCCATGACAAAATCAAATTCAAACAATATCTCCTCACAAACCCAGCCCTACAGAAGATCCTAGAAGGAAAATTCCAACCCAGAGAAGATAACTACACCCAAGAAAACAGAGGAAATAGAAACCTCCACAGCAACTAAACAAAAGAGAAACACAAGACAGCCAGCTATACCAAAATAATGGGAAATAACAACCCCTGGTCACTAATATCCATCAACATCAATGGACTCAACTCACCAATAAAAAGACACAGACTTACAGACTGGATCCGTAAACAAGACCCATCTTTTTGCTGTATACAAGAAACACATCTCACTAATGAAGATAAATACTACCTCAGAGTAAAGGGCTGGGAAAAGGTTTTCCAAGCAAATGGACCCAGGAAACAAGCTGGAGTAGCCACCCTAATATCAAACAAAATAGACTTCCAATTGAAGTTAATAAAAAAAGACAGACATGGGCATTACATACTCATTAAAGGAAATATACACCAAGAGGTCATCCCAATATTGAACATCTATGCCCCAAATGCAAAGGCACCTACATTTATAAAAGAAACGCTTCTAAAACTTAAATCGCACATCGATCCAAACACTTTAATAGTGGGAGACTTCAACACCCCACTCACAACTATGGACAGATCATCAAGACAGAAGCCAAACAGAGAAATAATGAGTCTAACAGATATCATGAACCAAATGGACCTAACAGATATCTACAGAACATTTCACCCAAACACAAAAGAACACACCTTCTTCTCAGCACCTCATGGAACCTTCTCCAAACTCGACCATATCGTTGGACACAAAGATAGCCTCAACAGATACAAGAAAATGGAAATAACTCCTTGTATCTTATCAGACCATCATGGAATAAAGCTGGACTTCAATAGCAAAAGAATCAACAGAAAGTCTACACTCACATGGAAATTGAACAACTCTTTACTGGAGGACCACTGGGTCAGGGAAGAAATAAAGAAGGAAATCAAAGACTTCTTAAAATCCAACGAAAATGAAGACACAACATACCCAAACCTATGGGACACAATGAAAGCTGTGCTACAAGGAAAGTTCATAGCACTAAGTGCCTTCAAAAAGAAAATTGTGACAGCTCATATTAGGGAATTAACAGCTAAACTGGGTGAATTGGAAAAAAAAGAAGCAAACACTCCCAAGAGGAGCGGAAGGCAGGAGATCATCAAACTTAGGGCTTAAATCAACAACTTAGAAACAAAAAGAACTGTACAAAGAATCAATGAAACCAAGAGTTGGTTCTTCGAGAAAATAAACAAAATAGACAGACCCTTAGCCAATTAACTAAAAGACAGAGGGAGAAAACCCAAATCAACAAAATCAGAAATGAAAAGGGTGAAATAACAACAGACATTGAGGAAATCCAGAGAATATTTGGATCCTATTTTAAAAATCTATACTCCACCAAATTTGAAAACTTAAGTGAAATGGACAATTTTCTTGATAGATTCCACCTACTGAAGCTAAATCAAGATCAGATAAACAGATTAAACAGCCCTATAACCCCTAAGGAAATAGAAACAGTCATTAAAAATCTCCCAACCGAAAAAGCCCAGGGCCAGATGGCTTTAGCACGGAATTCTACCGGACCTTCAAAGAGGAGCTAACACCAATACTTTTCAAACTCTTTAACCAAATAGAATCTGAAAGAACATTGCCAAACTCATTCTACGAGGCCACAATCACCCTGATTCCTAAATCACACAAAGACCCAACAAAGAAAGAGAACTTCAGACCCATCTCCCTCATGAACATAGATGCAAAAATACTTAATAAAATACTAGCAAACTGAATTCAAGAACACATCAAAAGTATCATACACCATGATCAAGTAGGCTTCATACCAGGGATGCAGGGATGGTTCAACATACGAAAATCTATCAACGTCATTCACCATATAAACAAGATGAAAGAAAAAACCACATGATAATCTCGCTAGATGCAGAAAAAGCATTTGACAAAATTCAACACCCCTTCATGCTAAAAGTTCTGGAGAGAACGGGCATACAAGGGCCGTACCTAGAAATAATAAAGGCAATATACAGCAGTCCAGTGGCCAACATCAAAATGAATGGTGAGAAACTTGAAGCATTTCCTCTAAACTCAGGGACAATACAAGGATGTCCACTTTCACCATATCTCTTCAATATAGTACTTGAAGTTCTTGCTAGAGCAATAAAACAACTAAAAGACATCAAGGGGATAAACATCGGAAATGAAGAAGTCAAATTATCCCTATTTGCAGATGATATGATAGTATACATAAGCAAACCCAAAAATTCCAACAGAGAACTCTTACAGCTGATAAACACCTTCAGCAAAGTGGCTGGATACAAAATTAATTCAAAAAAATCAGAAGCCCTTCTTATACAACAAACAAAAGGGCTGAGAAAGAAATAAGGGAAACAACCCCCTTCACAATAGCCACAAACAACATAAAATACCTGGGGGTAACTCTAACCAAGCAAGTAAAGGACCTGTACAACAAGAACTTCAAGCCCTTGAAGAAAGAAATGGAAGAGGCCTTTAGAAGATGGAAAGATCTCCCATGCTCATGGATAGGTAGGATCAACATAATAAAAATGGCCATCCTACCAAAAGCAATATATAGATTCAATGCAATTCCTATCAAAATACCAACACAATTTTTTATAGACTTGGAAAGAGCTAGTCTCAATTTCATATGGAACAACAAAAAGCCCAGAATAGCTAAATCAATCCTGTACAATAAAAAAACATCTGGAGGTATTACCTTCCAAGATTTCAAGCTGTACTACAGAGCAATAGTTGTAAAAACAGCATGGTATTGGTATAGAAACAGACCAGTAGATCAATGGAATCAAATTGAAGATCCAGAAATAGACCCACACATTTATGGCCACCTAATTTTTGACAAAGAAGCCAAAACAGCACAATGGAAGAAGGACAGCATCTTCAACAAATTGTGCTGGTCCATCTGGATGTCCATTTGTAAAAGAATGAAGCTAAACCCATACTTATCACCTTGTACAAAACTTAAGTCCAAGTGGATCAAAGACCTTAACATAAGGCCAGTCACACTAAATCTAGTAGAAGATAAAGTGGGAGAAACCCTCGAACTAATTGGCACAGGCGACAACTTCCTGAACAGAATACCAACAGCTCAGGACTTGAGATCAACAATCAATAAATGGGACCTCATGAAACTGAAAAGCTTCTGTAAGGCAAAGGACACTGTCCTTCGAACTAAACGGCAGTCTACAGACTGGGAGAAAATCTTCACCAACCCCACATCTGACAGAGGGCTAATATCCAAAATCTACAAAGAACTCAAGAAATTAAATGCCAAGAAACCAAATAATCCAATCAAAAAATGGGGGACAGAGCTAAATAGAGAATTCACAAAGGAGGAATCCCTAATGGCTGAGAGACACTTGAAGAAATGCTCAACATCCTTAATCATCAGAGAAATGCAACTCAAGACAACTCTGAGATTCCATCTCACACCTGTCAGAATGGCCAAGATCCAAAGCTCAAATGACAGCACATGCTTGCGAGGGTGTGGAGAAAGGGGAACCCTACTCCATTGCTGGTGGGAGTGCAGGCTTGTGCAACCACTATGGAGGTCAGTCGGTGATATCTTAGAAAACTTGGAATAGCTCTGCCTCAGGACCCAGCCATACCATTTCTGGGTATACACCCAAATGCCTCTTCACGGAATCATAAGGAAGTTTCCTCATCTATATTTATAGCAGCCTTATTTGTAATAGCTAGAAACTGGAAACAACCCAGATGTCCCGCAACCAAAGAATGGGTTAAAAAACTGTGGTACATCTACACAATGGAATATTATTCAGCTATCTGAAACAATGAAATTATGCAATTTGCAGACAAATGGATGGAACTAGAAAAGCTCATCCTGAGTGAACTAACCCAGACTCAGAAGGACACATATGGCATCTATTCACTTATAGTAGGATTTTAGCTATATAGTAGAAGGTATCAATACTACAACTAACACACCAAAGGGAACTTGAACATAGTCTTCTTATTTTTAATTTTTATTTTTTATTTATTTTTTATATATTAGTTATATTTTTTTCTATTTTTTAGTCTTTTTTATCTATTGTATGCTTATTGATTTGTTTGTTTAGTAGTTCTCTCTCCCAGGCAACGAGACACTTTTCACTGATGGTACTGCTTCATAGATCCCCAATGAATGAAGAGGCTCTTGGCCCTCATACGACCCCTCAACTGAGATGAGGGACTGTTATATAAGGACACCCCACCCCAGAGAAATGGGATGGAAGGGTTAGGAGGTAAAGAAAAAAAATGAAATGTGATGTTTCGGCCTTTTACTACTAACTGTCATGAACTGTTTAGGATAATTAAGAAATGCAAACTAATGGTTATGCAAGCCAGTCATTCTGTTAGGTACTATGACAGCCTATTATAGTTACTTGCTAAGCTAATCAGAAATAAACCTGCTAAGAGACAAGCAACATCTGCTTACCCTAATATAAGAGATAGATAGGGCCTCTTCAAAAACCTCAAGAGATCTGCAGAATATGGCATTCAAAGATGTTTTTGTAAATTTAGATTTTTTTTATATCAAGACATATCAACTCCTGACAGCACCCCCTATTCTCCTCCAAGTAGAAGATGAGCATCGAAGAATCTCCAGTGGGAGATGATTGAATTAGTCGCAAGCCTATCTCTTGGTAGGAAAAGCCCCTTGTTCCAACTGTAGACAGAATGCTGTCCAAAAAGGACAAAACCTGGAAGAAGGTAAGTCGACAGCCTGGCTCTGCCAAGACAGGGTAGGCAAGTCCTTCATAACCCCTGCTCTACAATCAATGTCTGTCATAGAAGCGGGGCCAAGCAACTGAAGAGCGATGCTGTAATGTATGGAGAGAAAATGGGAACTGTCCAGGCAGCCACTGATATGTCATTTCTTAGTTTGGGAAGCTGCAGGCCCTGTACTTCCTATAAAATCAGATATATTTATCCCTCTCAGGTCTCTGAGGTGATTGAAGAACAGATAGATAAAGTCTCATAATTAAATTTTGAGTTGTTTAGGAGTCAAGAGAGTGTTATACATCTAAGAAGATATTTTTAAAATTGTGTTGCAATTAGTATGAATGTTGAGTCAGATATAGAACTTTAAACTCATGGAGATGTTTAGATAGTAGAATGTTAAAGTCAGGTACCAAATACATATGGACTGGTCACTGGGAATGTATGTTAAGCCATATAACCCTCATAACTGTGGCCTAATTACCTCTGTTGTACTGTATTGTATTTGTTATTATAAGAGAAAGAGCCATTTGTTGGACTGAAAGGGGAAACTGTGGGGGAAACAAGATATATCTTAAACTTAAAAGAAAAAAAAAAGGGAAGAGGATGGGGAGTTGAGGGTGGGAGGGTGGGACTGGAGGGGGAATAGGGAGGGGACTGCGATTGAGATGTAACTTGAAGAAATAAAAAATAAAGGGGGGAAAAAAAAAGGCGTTCACCACCATGCCCAGCCAGTCTTTGTTTATTTCTTTCTTTTCTAACTATACAGAAGTGCTAGGAATTGAACCCCGGTCTCATGTTTTCATGGAAGGCACTTTATGACTATTCCATCTCTCCAGCTACTATCTCAGGTATTTGTTAGAATGATGGAAGCTGATATCAAACCCTACTGAGATGTATAAGGGGAATGAAGTTGTCTATGGAATGCAGTTACTGAGGTGGATAATTCTATATCTATGTCATGGCTCA
This sequence comes from Lophiomys imhausi, assembly GCA_907164525.1. Classification (NCBI taxonomy): domain Eukaryota; kingdom Metazoa; phylum Chordata; class Mammalia; order Rodentia; family Muridae; genus Lophiomys; species Lophiomys imhausi. The sequence goes on from CAJQZJ010034238.1 coordinate 1,576,247, forward strand.
ATCTATAATATTTTAGCTTTTCTTATAATATTGATACTAAAATAAAAGAGTTCAAGATCTTTCTTCCCCATGTTGCTTAATATAAAGGAAATATTGAGTTCATGCAATTCACAACTTAATGAAATGAAGTGATCACTTGAAATGTTGTTGTAGCTTCATATTTAAACTCATTAGATATTTTTTGATAAGCTTGATATGATACTTCATTTCAAGGTTTCCAATTGATAATATCACTTAAATACATAGCAGTGATTATTGAGATGATCATTTATAACAAAGAGTCTTATGATGGCTACTGTATAACAAGTTAATAGTGGCTACTATTGTGGCCATAAGGCAACAGCAAGATATAACTGAATGTATGTTTATGAGTCAATCCTAAAAAACATGGAGAGTTTACTGGCAATAGGAATTTATACAGAAATATAAGGTCAAAAGGTAATAACAAATACATAAAACCTGTCCATGTGCCTAGGAATCCTCTAAGCAGTAGATATACATATGTTTTGAAAAGACCATTCAGCAAAAGAATAAATGTTCAGTTTTTAAGTTGAGAAAATATGGCCAAATTATCCAATGAAGTAAGGCTCTATTCATAAGAAGGCAGAAGCTCAGAGTACAGCTACAGGTTGTGAGACCAGACATGTCTACAAATATTTATAGGATGCACTGTATGTAGAGAGTAAGACAGAAAGGCAAACAAATCAATACTACATAATTAATACTGTGTCAGATTATATAACAGGCAAAGCCGAAGGAGTGGCTAGCCCTACATAGGGCCGGGGATGAAAGCTTTAGAGTGTCAGTGACACTTGAAAGGGCAGCAAATAAATGGGTTTCCTTAGTCCCCTTGAGTTTATATAAAGACCTAAGGAAGTGGAAACACTTAAGGGTGTTCCTTTGAAATAGAAGTATTTGAAAACCAATTTCGTCTGCACACATGCCCAAATTAAATGGTGTTTTCCATTTTCTGTAAGACGGGCTTTGTCAGACACATTCTCTGTGTAAGCAAAGGCAACTCCCAATGCTGAGAGCTCATGGCTAATCAGCTCCTCTCAACCTTTCTACAGAGTTATACTCCAACCAACGAAGCTATGCATTTACCAAAGTAAGTGCCAGAGCTTAAACTCTATGTGGTAGTTGTAGTTATCAAATTATGCAATTTGAAAAAAATTGTGCCAATTGTATTTAAGTAATTGACACACTAATTAAAGTATTATATAAGTCAATGAAATGTGAAGGAACATATTTATGAACATACACATACTCTATTGGTGCATCTGAGCTCAGAGTGATCCTAATTTTAAAATGTCTTTCCAAACTTTTATAGTTATATACTCACAATTCAATATTTTATTTTATAGTTGGCTTTGAGGAATTATTGTATGTTATTAATCAATAATCCATGCATGTTAGTTACTTTTCTGTTGTTGTAACAAAAACATCATGATAAAGGCAACTTATAAAAGAAAGTTTATTTCCCCCTCCATAACCAAAAATTATGGTAATAATGAACAATTAGTCAGGGAAAGTACATGTATGTTTCTGTTAGTGAGTGAAAATGAATGGTTAAGAAATCTTTGGAACTTCAATAGTCCTTTTATTTGGAAACATATGACGTTTGGAGTGAGTAGAGTAACTCTAATTAAACACTTTAATGTGACTGTATATATAAAACATAAAATTGTAAGTAAGTTTCCATATGGTATTTTAGAACATCCTTACTATCATTTATACTTTCACACACCTGCTTCTCTGCCCATCTCTCATTCCTTTTCCCATTTCATCCTTGCTCTGAATTATCCCCCTTTTGTTTTCATATCACCTGCCTACCATCCCCCTTTCTACTTAGGATCTTTCTTCTCTTTCCCCACACAAATGTAAAGATTTGACATTAAAATCTATATATGACTGAAAATATGTGACATTGTTTTTCTGAGTCTGGGTTACCTCAGTCAGTAGAATGCTTCCCATCCCTATCCATGTGCCTAAACATTCCTTAATTTTGTTTTTCTTTACAGCTGAATACAACCCATTGTATATAGGTACCACATTTTCATTCTTCATTTGTCAGTTGATGGATATTAAGGCTGTTTCCATGTCTTAGTTATTGTGAATAGAGGAAACCTCATGAAAGGTTCATTCAAAGTGCAGATAAGAAGAGACAGTGGAGGACTCAGCTATAAAATGAGATATAATATGATAAAACATCAATATCATACTCCTCATGCCAATATCATGATCTCATCACCACAGAAGAGGAGGCAGGAAGACTGTAAGAATCAGAGGTCAGGGAGGACCATTCTGAAATAGTCCCTTCCGGACATAACAAGATGGCTGCTGCATTCATGTACTCATAACAGCTGTGATCGTCTGTACAAGATCAAGCCAGCTAACATTCTAGCATGGAATGAGAGAGGTTCATGAGCCCCCACCTTTAACTGAGAAGCCATGGACAGTTGATAGCTTCTTGGGAGGGGGAGTCAGTTTTCTTTAAGGTTTGATCTATTTCTGGTAGGTCACCCATGCCCCAGTGAATGGCCCACACCCAGAAGTATATAGATAGCATGAATTTTGAGTCAATGAGTTAAAAAAAAAGAAATAGACTTGAAGTTAGAGGATGAAAGAGTTAGGAATGGAAGGAAAGTATGACCAAAGTACATTGTATAAAAGTCAGAAGCCAAATTCGTATGGACTGGACATTGGGAATGTATGCTAAGCAATATAACTCTCATAATTGTGACCTAATTATTTCTGTTGTTTTGTATTGTATTTATTGTTATAAGAGAAAGAACCATTTGTTGGACTGAAAGGGGAAGCTGTTGGGGGAAAATATATACTTTAAACTTAAAAAAAAAAAGAAGAGGATGGGGGGGTTGAGGGGGAAGAGGGTGGGACTGGAGGGGGGAGTAGGGAGGGGATTGTGATTGAGATGTAACTTGAAGAAATAAAAAATAAATTAAAAAAACAAAAACAAAAAAGAAAAAATTTTCAAATAATTAATAAGCATAATTATTTTAAAAATAAGAAAACAAGGATAAGAGGGGAGAATATGTAAAGCTTTATAGAATTAATAAAAATCTTATATGCCAAAAAGAGAACTATATGGAAAACACACTTGTTTTGGCTGTTGATATATTGGCAGCTTACGTTTTACTCCTTTTATTAACAGCTCTGGATCAGTTGCCTTTGATTTGTGAAGGATGCTGCTGGAGTGGGTGAGCACAGGGGTGGCATCACGGATGTCTGAACTGTGCAGTGTGACCCCCAGAGCAATTCTCTCAATATCTTGTCTTTGAGTTTATATTCTGGGCATTAAGTCTTTTGGGACAAGTAACATGCACTTCAGGAGAAGAGATACATTACATGTGATATGTTTCCCATAATACCTAGTTATCTCATTCCTACAGTGTCTGTGAGATCCCAGAAAATAAAACTTGTGGACCCTCACTACCTGGAGTTGGGAAATACCAGTACTATGCAAGTAAGCATAGTATGCCTATGACAGAGTTAGGGGAGATATTGAGAGAACCAAAAGCCATATATTTTTTTTTCCCTTTGAATCAGAACTTGTTTTGAATGTTGAACAAAGCCAATGACATTTTTGGAAACAAACAAACAAAAAAAAATCCTACCACAGAACTCTGTGGTAATTAGATTGATCACTTCCTCATAAAGCAGACCTCATCCTATTGCCTAGAAACCTGTATATGTTTGGATATATACGGCTAAGGAAACTAAGGTTATAGAGGAAATTGATGATGAGCTGAGAATATTACCCTGGACTATAACACATTCCTAATGAAATTGTAAAGAACATTGTGGGTGAAATCAGAGGAGAAAGAACCAGAGAGCGGGAAGCATCGTAGGAACTGGCTAACTCTGAAGGGTCCTCCAAAAGGAAAAAGAAAACAGACATTCATCCTTGGAACCCCCAGAATGGAGGCAGATCCCAAACAGATCTTAAACTAGAAGACCCATTTTAGACTTCTGACCTCTGGAACTGTAAGAAAGTAAGTCTGTATTATTTTAAGGAAGTTAAGTTTGGGTTACTTTCCTACAGCAGTCATAAAACACAGCTGTAAGTCTTATCATACTTTCTTCCTCAGTGACATTTGTCTGTCAGCTAATCACTTATACTGATCGTGATAAAAGGAAAAGAAAGGCAGGAAAGCCCTTTCACTGTACTTCTTTGCCAACAAACAAAGAGGTATTCATAGAATGCAAGCTCAACCAGCAGTAAAATAAAAGCAGGGGGGTGCCTGAGGATGTGGTTTAGTTTTGGAGCATGTCCAGAGACCCGGCTTTAATCCCCAGCATTCTAAATGGTTAACAACAACAGCATGCTTCTGACATTTGTAATTCTAGCCATCAGAGAGCTGAGGGAGGGGTATTGCTATAGTTATAAACTCATTATAAAGCTCATAATGAGTCTCAGAGCAGTCTGGGCTACAGAGTGAGACCCCTTCTCACTGGCCCTATGGTATATATTAAGCAAAAATTACTCTTAAAAATCATTTACTTAGAACAGTAAGTAGCTAATTAAACATGCAAAAGTTGAGTGTTTACAGAAGACAGAGTGTCACCAGTAGAGTGTCACCAGTAAAATTCCCCTTGCTTTGTGAATAAGGGTCTCCATGGTCTGAATTTACACTGACCTCTGCAATTTATGTAACTGGCTATGACTCAAGAGTGAGTCCTAGAAAGTCCTGTTACTATAAAAAAATATTTTTATGAAAACTTGGGTAAAGAGGAAGGCAATCTCAGACATGGATAAGTTTCATCTTTGTAATTCACATCTCCCCAACAGGCAATTTTATTCTACAGGGAACTCACAGGACCCTACAAGCTTCCCTCCAATGGCACTTAGAATTTAGTAGGTTTGTTTTTATCCTTAAGTAATTACTACCTTAAGACCCAGTGTAGTCGCACCTATGGGGACAGTTAGTCAAGGAGGCCTGGTCTTGGAACCCTCAAAAACAGAGTTCCTTGGGCCTAAGACCTCTCAGAAGCTTACTAAATGCATACTCTTGATGCTAAGTAGTTACTCTTTTCGGGCATTTCATTTGGGAATAGATGCAATATTGTCTAACTCATTTCATCAAGAGAAAGCATCACTCACCCTATCAGAAGCTTTGTAGTTTCATAAGACCCCTTTGGCATAGGTAACTCATTTTTTCTTTCTTTCTCAAGTTCCTAGAGCCCCTACTATACATAAGAATCATCTCCACTCTGCTCAGTAGTCCCCCACCTGATCCCACCAACAGCCTCTTAGAACATCCATCTGGTTCCTCTCTTGAAGTGAACACGGATAGGGGCATGACCACACCTTGAGACAAGAAATCCAAAGGTATCCAAAAATAGAAGAAAACTGTTAGACTTTTAATCTATTTGGAGCCTCTCCTTAGGCTATTAGGACAGTAGCCAGTAACCAAGTGAGTAATCTGTGTATCAGGATATTCTTATTTATATACACTTATATGTATTAATACTTAACAAACACCTATAAAATATCTAAATCCTATAGTCTAAAATCTATAATCACACCTATAAAAATACCTAAATCCTATAGTCTAAAATCTATAATCTATCTAAGAACACCCTAATACCTAAGAACGCTTAACTAATACTATTTTAACTTTCTAAAACTATATTAATATTCTTAGCGTAGGTCCATGCAGGGTGGGTTATATGGTTTACAGCAGTCCTGGCAGATAGTCCTTTTCAAGATTAAAGTCTGTTGGGAGTTACTTTGCAGTTCTCAAGGCTAGTTTATTTCAGCCACTTATCGTGGCTGGTTTGTAAAGTCAGTCTGTTCCAACGACCAAATGGAGGCCGACTTTTTCCACAGACTTCACAGCCTACAGCTGCTCTGAGTGGCTCCTGAACTTTGCTCAGCTGGCTCACTTTTTTTTTTTTTTTTTTTGGCACTCTGGAGCCCCAAGATAGAAGCCTGCAAGGAACGCTCTCTTGGCAGGTTTTATGCCATGCATTTGCCCCTGGCTATATCGCAGCCTAAATTCTGTTAATGGCGTACCTTACTATGTACTTCTCCAGCGTGACTTCTCAGTCGATGAGGGCAGGAGGAAGAGAGCACAGCGTGGAGCTTTCTGGCTTATATATCGAATCATCTCTCGATCCTCGGTGGTCCTGAGGTTCCAAGAGATTTCTCACGATGTCCAGCAGTCAGTCCCTTTGCTTCTCATATATACTGATGTCTTCTCTGTCACTGCTAGTGAGTGCGGTTTCTTAGCCACACCCCTCCAACAGGGCAGTTTGCAGAACTGTAGCCTCAGCTGCTCTCTGGCCTAGTTCAAGGACACCAAGCTCTCCCTATGTGCTGCCAGATGCTAATCTGAACTGCCTACTAATTTCACTAAAGAGACCTAACTTCTACCACAAATCTGTGACAAACAGATATGTTCTAAAGCAATTTAAAGTGGATTTTTAAAAAATGCCAGAAAACAGCCTCTTCTACTTTTATCTTATGCTTTACCCAGTGGAAGAATGGTCATGGTCTCCAATTACAGATATATCTATCCCATCCCATATATATATATATATATATATATATCCCATTCATATATATATGAATAAGATTCATATATATATTATATACTCTTATTCATACATTTATCTCCAGATGCTCCTGGACTTCAAAAAAAGGGAACCCCAGCAGCTTCCACATGTCTGCTTGTAGAGATACTGAGCACACAAAAAAGGAACACTTAGAGGAGATCGGGAAGGAATGGGTTGAAGCATGAATGTATGGAGACATACCAACTCCAGGGGAAAGCTGTACTAAGTGGGTTGAGCAATCTGTGTCTCATGCTGTAGGAACAGAGGAAGGTCAATCTACCAGGACTGTCAGCCGACTGGAATGATGTATGCATCTGTCATGTTTATGGCTATTGCCAACATGCCTTTCATGTGAGTCATAGCAATTTGTATTCATTCCAGATAGATACAAGCACCTGGAGCTCCCCATAGACTTGATAACAAAATGCATCATTAAATATTTTAGACTTTCTCAATGTCAATCTTCACGGCTCTCCACTGCTCCGATACATACGCATATCTATGAATAAAGATTTCTAAGTAAGACTACGCTGTTAACCTAAGACAGTGTGGTCTTCTGCTCTGTCAGGACAAATGGGATGTTCATTGTCTGACGTCTGCCCTTAGGAAGCAGGGGTATGAATAACATGGTATATAGAAATTATCTACAGCCTGAGCATTGTGGCCTACAAATCCAGGAAGAGACAAATCACCATCTGGTGTGGGAACTTTCAAAGCAGCAGGCTGTGAATCACAAAGGGAACCACCTCTGGCACTCCATCCTGCAACATCTTCCAGTTGCTTGCACCATAAATGTCTGATCTGAATCTGTCAAGCTACAAGCCGTAGATTTGCAGGCCAGGTTAATCAATGTCATCAGAAAAGGCCACATACACTGTCATGATTTAAAGGAAGGGGAGACAGTAGGAAAGACAATCAGAACCTATCCATTCATTTCCACAATGTGAGCATAATTTGCATCAATAATTTTGTTCAGCTGCTCCCAGATGGAATATAGAAAGATTTCTGCTCTTGTTTATCTTGTCATAGATCATCCTTTGGGTAAATTAGCTTTGGGGAAAGTTTTCTTGGCTATTTTGGTCAGTCAACATGATAGTGGTTTACAAACGTATAGGAAACTGCTGGTGTTTTACAAACAGCACTTTCATTTAATTACCTTTCACTTCTCTCTGCATCCTGCTACTTTAAATTAAGGAACTTTGGTAACTTAAGATTAAATTATACAGCTTCCTGCAGCATCCACATCTCTAAGTTTCCCGAGGAGGTCATGCCCTATAAAATGATGATAATAGTTAACCAATATTGACTGGCTCAGTATCATGATCACCATGTCTGCTCAGCGTCACAGCAGTTTTATGAGATTGAGATTGAACACCATTATCTTCTTGCTTCAAGATGGGAAACTAAGGCTAGTTGACAAGACTAATGTTTCTTACCTACACATGTTCAATCAGCTTATTGATGCAGGCAAATCTTGGCCCTAAAACTGAATTAGCAGACAAACAGACAGACAGTCAGACAGACAGAGACAGAGAGACTATATGTATATGTGTGTGTGTGTGTGTGTGTGTGTGTGTGTGTATTTATATCAAATTTCATTTAGCTGACTCGGGGCTCTCCCACACACTCAAAAGTTTTCAGTACTTTTAAAGGCACTCAAACAAATATACTGTTGAAAAATTTTACTTTTAATCTTAACAACCATAAAATATTTTTATTACTTTTATATATTTTTTTTCAGTCTTTGGACACACATACATTTTATGTTGTTGGAATTTTAGCAATCATAGTAACTTTATAGTTTGCTTTTTCAATTAGTAGTATATCATAAATATTTTCCATGCTGTTACATAGTATTTGTAATTAATTTTATTGACCTTATAATATTTTATGCAGTTAACCTATCAAATTGCTTCAACCACTCCCTATTGTGAGACTCATACACTCATTTAAATTCTGCAGTCATAGGTAATATATCCGTAAATATTTTAAAGCTTATAGCCTTATGTTTCAACTTGAATTGCTTCCATAGAATAAATTTCTGGGTGGAATAAAAATGTGAATATGTCTGTATCAATTGCTGCTGCCATGACAATGAATGAACATTTCATTTTCCCCACAACCTCACCAGCAATAGAAAATACCTGGTTTTATAAAGTTGGATTAATTTGGTAGCCCACAGTGTTATCTGAGTGTATTTTTATTTATTTTAATTCAGCTAATAAGTAGAAATACAATTTATAGAAATACAATGAGTAAATAATAAATGACTAATTCTTCCACCTCAGTATTCAGGCTTTCTGCTACTTGCAGCCTAAGTACCTAACATAGGTCTTAAAAGCCCTGAGTTAGATTTGAAAGAAATGTCCTGCCATTATATTTAGTTAATGAGCCCTAACTCAGGTTTCCTATTAGGTTCCTGTCTTAGTCAGTGTTCTATGGTTGTGAAAAGACATCATGACCATGGTAACTCTTATTTTTTTATATTTATTTATTACTTCAGGTATATCTCCATCGCAGTGTCCTCTTTCCACCCCTCCCAGTCCCGCCCTCCCACCTTCTAACCCATATCCCTTCCATCACACTCCTCTGGAGTGGAGTGTCCCTACATAGCAGTCCCCCGCCCCACTTCAGCAGTCATATGAGGGCCAAGAGCCTCCTCATACACTAGGGGCATACAAGGCAGCACCACTAGGGCAAAGTGTCTCACTGACAGGAAAAAAAGTCTATGTTCATGTTCCCTTTGGTGCATTGGTTGTAATATACTTATCTTGTACTATATGGCTAAAATCTGATTATAAGTGAATAGATGCCATGTGCATCCTTCTGTGTCCAGGTTAGCTCACTCAAGATGAGCTTCTCTAGTTCCATCCATTTGGCTGCAAATTGCATGATTTTGTTGTTTCTGATAGCTGAGTAGTATTCCATTATGTAGATGTACCACAGTTTTTTAATCCATTCTTCGGTTGCGGGACATCTGGGTTGTTTCCAGTTTCTAGCTATTACAAATAAGGCTGCTATGAACATAGATGAGGAAACTTCCTTGTGATTCGGTGAGGGGTCATATGGATGTATACCCAGAAGTGATATGGCTGGGTCCTGAGGCAGTGCTATTCCAAGTTTTCTAAGATATTGCCAGATTGACCTCCATAGTGGTTGCACAAGTTTGCACTCCCACTAGCAATGGAGAAGTGTTCCCCTTTCTCCACACCCTTGCCAGCATGTGCTGTCATATGAGCTTTTGATCTTAGCCATTCTGACAGGTGTGAGATGGAATCTCAGAGTCATCTTGAGTTGCATTTCTCTGATGATTAAGGATGCTGAGCATTTCTTTAAGTGTCTCTCAGCCATTAGGAATCCCTCCTTTGTGAATTCTCTGTTTAGTTCTGTTCCCCATTTTTTGATTGGGTTATTTGGTTTCTTGGCATTTGATTTCTTGAGTTCTTTGTAAATTATTGATATTAGCCCTTTGTCAGATGTGGGGTTGGTGAAGATTTTTTTCCCAATATGTAGGCTGCCATTTTGTTCGAATGACAGTGTCTTTTGCCTTACAGAAGATTTTCAGTTTCATGAGGTCCCATTTATTGATTGCTGGTCTTGGTCCTGAGCTGTTGGTGTTCTGTTCAGGAAGTTGTCACCTGTGCCAATGATTTTGAGGGTTTTTGCCACTTTCTCTTCTAGTAGATTTAGTGTGACCAGGCTTATCTTAAGGTCTTTGATCCACCTGGACTTAAGTTTTGTACAAGGTGATAAGTATGGGTCTAATTTCATTATTTTACAAGTGAACATCCAGTTGGACCAGTACCATTTATTGAAGATGCCATCCTTTTTCCACTGTATGGTTTTGGCTTCTTTGTCAAAAATTAGGTGACCATAGGTGTGTGGGTTCATTTCTGGGTATGACCTGAACCACTGCTCTGTTTCTATACCAGTACCATGCTGTTTTTATTACTATTGCTCTGTAGTACAGCTTGAAATCTGGGATGGTGATACCTCCAGATGTTTTTTTATTGTACAGGATTGATTTAACTATTCTGGGCATTTTGTTATTCCATATGAAGTTGAGAATTGCTTTTTCCAGGTCTATAAAGAATTGTGTTGGTATTTTGATAGGAATTGCATTGAATCTGTATATTGCTTTTGGTAGGATGGGCATTTTTATTATGTTGATCCTACCTATCCATGAGCATGGGAGATCTTTCCATCTTCTGATGGCCTCTTCAATTTCTTTCTTCAAGGACTCGAAGTTCTTGTCATACAGGTCTTTCACTTGCTTGGTTAGAGTTACCCCAGTTATTTTATATTGTTTGTGGCTATTGTGAAGGTGTTTGTTTCCCTTATTTCTTTCTCAGCCCATTTGTTTGTTGTATAAAGAAGGGCTTCTGAATTTTTTGAATTAATTTTGTATCCAGCCACCCTGCTGAAGGTGTTTATCAGCTGTAAGAGTTCTCTGGTGGAATTTTTTGGGGTCATTTATGTATACTATCATATCGTATGTAAATAGGGATAATTTGACTTCTTCATTTTCAGTTTGTATCCCCCTGATCTCCTTTAGCTATCTTATTGCTCTAGCAAGAACTTTAAGTACTATATTGAAGAGATATGGCGAAAGTGGGCATCCTTCTCTTATCCCTTAGTTTAGAGGAAATGCTTCAAGTTTCTCTCCTTTTAATTTGATGTAGGCTTCTGGCTTGTAGTATATCACCTTTATTATTTCTAGGTATGGTCCTTGTATGCCCATTCTCTCCAGGACTTTTAGCATGAAGGAGTGTTGGATTTTGTCAAATGCTTTTTCAGCATCTAGTGAGATTATCATGTGGTTTTTTTTCTTTCAACTTGTTTATGTGGTGAATTACGTTGATGGCTTTTCGTATGTTGAACCATCCCTTCATTTCTGGGATGAAGCCTACTTGATCATGATGTATGATACATTTGATGTGTTCTTGGATTCAGTTTGCTAGTATTTTATTAAGTATTTTTGCATCTATGTCCATGAGGGAGATTGGTCTGAAATTCTCTTTCTTTGTTGGGTCTTTGTGTGGTTTAGGAATCAGCAACTCTTATAAAAGAAAGAATTTAATGGGAGTTTGTTTACTGTTTCAGTGTTTAGTCCGTTGTCATCATGATGAGGAGCATGGAGCATGCAGCCAGACATGATGCCGGAGAAGGAGCTGAGACTTGTACATTCAGATCCATAGGCAGTAGGAAGTAAGAGACACTGGGGCTGGCATGGACTTTTAAAACTGCAAAGCCCAGTCACAAGAACACTTCCTCCAGCAAGGCCACACCTCCTAATCCTTTCAAATAGTGCCATTCCCCCAGTGATTAAACATTCAAATATATGAGCCTATGGGGACTATTCTTGTTGAAACCACCACAGTTCCAAACATGAAATGATTTTCTTATATATCTGTTTCCATTTTGTTCTGACGTTTCATACCAAAGTGAAATCTATACCTTCCTTGATGATAAACTGTCACTTTTAGGGAGTTGACTTGTGCCACTGAAGTCCAGAATGCAACACATCCCACACTGAAAACTATCTCTGTAAATAGTCTATTTTTTTGCTCAAAGTAAGGATTTTTCCAAACAGCTCTGATAACTTTTTCATATCCTCTCTTTGGCAAATACAAACATAAGGCTTTCCAAACAAGCCCCCCACAAAAATACTGCCCCATGGGGGAAGCAGGTACTATGATTTACCAAGGCAAAATGCCCCCGTATGTAATTCCACATGGGAAATTATTGCAAAAACTTGTCATTTTATATAACACACATACCCCATTTCTCAAATTCCCTTGCAAAGGACACTAATGGTCTCACTCAGTGGCTGCATTTCATGGTCAGAGATGGGCAAGTGAAACATAGACAAAGACATCTCAAGAGGGGTTATTTTTGGCATAGAATGACGTATTCTTGATAATTCCCAAGCAAAGCATAAGACCCAGAAAGAGATCTTTCTATGCTGAGTGTTTTGAGAGCTCCCATGTGCTATAAATCACAGTCTCAAACTTCCATAGTCATTTTACATGCTGAAAATTATATGCAGGTTAGGATCAATGGTGAGTTTTCCCCTCTATGAATTTTTGTGTTTCAAGTTTGTAGCTTTTATAACAGAGTTAGTCCAGAATAGCTTGTACAGAAATAAAAGGCAACTTTATTGAAGGCCTTCTTTATTGCTACTGAACACAATGCATTTATTACCTACTTTTATTTTCTCCACGGAAAGTCTCAGAGCAATACAGAAATCTTTGCAAATCTTTGCATTCAGAAAGCTTACTTCAGTGCACTGTCAGTACCGTGGCCAGGACGGTCACTTGACAAAGGAGTTGGAATCCTACAACTCATCAGGACAGGCAAGATAATACCCTTTTACAGATAGAGTTGGAGCCCCTCAGTGCTGAAAGTCATCAGTTAGCTGGCAGTGGGTGGACTTGAGACTCACAGTTCCCCACTGTTGTTCACAGCATCACAGCTATCGTGGGAATGAGGAGGAAATTAAGATTAAAGACTGAGTTTGGCACTGACTGGCCTCCATGTTTTCTACCTTCTCCAGGTCATTTGCTGTCTAGACAGAAGGTATGATTCCAGGTCAATTCTCAAAAGTTTCAATCTATTCTTTTGCACACAACACTTACAATGAATGAATGAATGAATACATCTTTCACACATCTTCTACATATGCTGGGATACCATGAGACAGGTAGAGATGGGAAACTGTGTGATCATGTTTTATATAGCTGGAGACAGATGACCAAATTTCATAATCTAGAGATGAAGGGGCAGAAAAGTTTTGGATTTTTTTTTCAGATCATTGCTGGTTTTTAAGACCATAGATTTGTGCACAAAGAACATACTAGGGACTGAAGAGGTGGCTCAGAGGTTCATAGAGATTGCTGCACAAGGATGAAGGCCACAGTTCAAATCCCCAACACCATGTAAAACTCTGGACATGGTTGTGAGATGACCTGTAACCCCACAATTTTGGAGGGCAGAGACAAGAGGATTTCTGGGACTTGGTGACTGTCATCCCAGGTTCAGTGAGGGAATAATGTGACAAATGATAGAATAGGACACCCTGTGTCCTCTTCTGGCCTCTGTGCTCCTGGACATGTGTATTCATACACATCTTCATATATATCACACATAGAAAAAATAATAAATAAATAAGAAATGCATCAGGAAAGGGAGGTGGAAGAGCATACTTTTGATTTTGTAACCAAAGAAGGGAATTGACCATAATCTAGATTCTTTTGGCTCCAAGTAAAGATATTTAGTTGTTAAATTGTCAATGAGATCATTATAAAGTGATTTCTTGAACACTAGTCTTCCTTAGTTTCTTTATTTACTTCAGTTCACCAATAGGGTTGCAATAAACTTTTCCATGTATATGGAAAGGAAGTTTAGGCAACTACTGCAAGATACTTTTATTCATAATTATTTGCAAAAATATACCACAAGGGTCATTAAGATGGCAGTAATTCATGCTCTATTATCAAAGCTCCATATTCAAGCTCTCACCAGTTTTTAGTAAGTTCCTTTCTTGTCTTCTTCACACTGCACAGTGAGGTGAAGGACAAAGGCTCATCATTAGAGAAAACCTATGAAGGCAATTAGTAGTAGGAGAAAAGAAAATGTTCACGGAAAAGGAAGGCACTGTAACATTTAACAACTAGCAACAAATTCTGGCAAAAAAGATGCTAATTAAAGCTTTGAGGGTCTGCTTTGTCCTTTAGTTTTGTACAACTTTTTCTGTCCAGGCAAAATGAAGGGGCCAAGTCAGGTAATTATATGGACAATATGAAACTCTCCCTACTGCCTCTCTTTTCTTCTTTTAGGGAAAAAAATTGGAAAGGCTAGTTTTGAATTTTTCCTTTACACATGTGTGTGATATGCATATGCACGTATATATGTAAATGAGTGCATATATACAGACATATGAGACATCTTTTTGTGATTGTGAGCGTCGATAAGATTCAAGAACACTAACCATCCATTGCTGCAATGTGGCTGAAACCAGCTTGGCTCCCTCACACCTCAGCCATTCCTGAGAGCAGCACATCAAGAGCAAACCACATTTTTCTAAAACAGAAGGTGGTGTATCTGTTGATGGGTTTTCAGAAATCCTAGAGATCCAGTTTCTTCAGACTACCACACTGGTGGAAAGTCACTTGGACTATGAAACCCATGAACTGGGCTAGATTGTTGAAGATGAACTAGAGCTTAAAGGAAAGAGACTTGAGACACCGAGGAAGAAGGCTCGGTGGCAGAAGCAGTAGCTTTAAGGCATGGGGAGTACAGAGAAATTCTTAGTGAAAGATGATGTTTGGGAGTAAAAAGGATGAAAACCAGGTTTGCTATTTCTTCAGAGACTCCTCATCAGGAGTAAAATACTAACTGGAAATTTGGCAATATTGTATAAGAAGAATTTTTTTCAACGTTTATTTATTTATTCCAATTATATCTCTATCACAGCCCCCTCCCTCCTTCTAACCTCACAGCTCTAGATTATGGTGGGAAAATAACAACACTTATTTCTTGCAAAAGAAGATCCCATCTTCAGTGTGTCAGTGTGTGTGTGTGTGTGTGTACATATATATTGTCTATGTAGATTGGTTTTCTTTGTGTGGGTAAAGATACTATTTTCATGACCCTAACTGTTTGGGATAAATGCATATTTTAATAATGATCCCTTTGTGTGACTTATCACATTATATGTGATTGGCAGTAAGTATTAAATACTAAGCAACAAAGACATGGTCAGAATGCCAAGCAGAACCTTTCCGGACAGTCTTCTACTTGATCTGTGGCTAAAAAAGCCACCATAAGTGTAGGGTGAAAACAAATGTAAATAAGATCAGTGAGAACCAACAGGATAAGGTGATTAGTATTTATTTTTAACTTGTCCGGATCTAGCCTCACCCAGGGACCAGCCTCTGTACACACTTGTGAGAACTTACCTGGATTATTCTAATTGAGGTGTGGAGATCCACATTAACTATGAGAGGCCCCATTCCATTGACTGGGGTCCTGAACCAAATAAAAGGAGAACGTGAGCTGAGTACCATCATCCCTTATTGCCTGCATCCAGACCCACTGTGACTTTGCCTCAAAGACCTGCTGCCATGACTTCCCCACCATGATGTACTGTGCTCTCAAACTGAGAAAGTGAACCCTTCTTTCCTTAATTACTTTTGTTATGTATTTTGTTGTGGTAAGAAAGACTAGTAAACAACACATAGGATGATGACATAGTCAACATCCATGGTCTAAACTGTTGGTGGAAATTTCAATGTCAGGGAAACTAGTATTTGGTATTATTTTACACTTAAAATGTATGATTCAATCAAGCTGAATAAGGGAAAGAGTTCTCTCTATGTAAACTCAGAGCCCAGAAATATGTCACTAGAGAGTGTGGATGACTTGAAATTTTCAAATGAAAATAAATGTCCAAATTAAATTAAAATAAAGTAACTGAATTTCTCAGTTACTTTAACTTTTAGGACCAAGTCTAAAGAGTAGATTTTAGCTTGGAAGTTGGAAGTAATAACTGTACGGAAAGTGGAGAGGGGAGTGTGGCAGTAATAGTAGACAGAGAACAGGTGAAAGCCAAAAATATTGAGCATTAGATTATAAGAGAAATAGTGGTTCCTAACATCAGATCCTAACCAAAGTGATAGGAAAGGTTTCCATGAAGGCTGCAAGTGAAAAAAAAAAAGGGGGGGGGGATTTGCTTGATGGTTAGATCACTTGCTGCTCTTGCAAAGAACTGTAGTTCATTTCCCAGCACCCATATTGGGTGATCCACAACCACTTGCAATTCCAGCTCCAGGGGATTTGATGCCCTGTTCCAGCCTCTGTGGGACCCCACACACAGCACCACACTCACACAGACACACACACACACCCATGCACATACACCCACACCACACACAAACAAACAAACATAAAATCAAGAAAGAGTATGTGTTTTGGAGGGTGGTCCATGGAAACAGAAGCTGATACTCCTTGAAAATATAGTTTTAAGGCAGGAGCTCTCTGTTTCCTGCAGCAAACAGAAAGCAAAGAAGGGACCTTTGCACTTATTAGCTTGCTCACTGATGTAGAAGGGGATCATCTCAGGGAGTTCTGACAGCCAATTAGTTTGGCTGGAAAACAGGACACTGCATGTTTTATATCTCTAAGCCTCAAAGGCCTCCCTTTCTTTGCTGGCTAAGCAAGGGACCATTCTAAGCCTCCATGTAAACTCAGGAAACTAGTTGTGACTTGGACTCAGAATCATGAGCACAGATCTATTTCTGTGAAGAGTATAGGCTGTGGCACAGAGGGGAGCCAAGGGCGAATACGTCAGGGCAAAGACAGACTGAATTCTGCAAAGAGGAAAGATATGAAGTGTGTGTGAATACTAGCAAGGGAACAATGGGGTCAGTCAGTGCCCTGTAGGTTGCCCAGCCAGCATGGCTTGAGTAACTGGATAAAAAGCAGTCACAACTTACCAGTTGTGACTGGTATGGAATTTCCTGCACCAACCCCTTGTCTGGTGTTGCATGCAAGGGAAGGGGCATGAAAAGGAAGGAGTTCCAGCTCAGCTAGCAGGGTGAGTTTGAGGGCAGTTCCTGGCCCCCCTCCACTGGCAGGTCTCCATATGGAAAAAACAAATTAAAACAAAACACTGGCAGAAATCCACCCTAGCAGGAAAGACAAGGAAGGGACTCAGCCTGCAAAAAAAAAGACCTTTCTAGTCTAAACTGTTTGGACTTCAGAGATATAGCTGGCTGACCTGACATCATCCAACAAACTGCAAAAGAAAAGTGGTAGAGGGGAATATCATCTCCAGTCTCTTCTGTTCATCAAGGAATAATAAGTGACTCTTAAATTGTGTTTAGTGCCTTATTTCCTTTCTCTTCTAATCTTGTTGGGGGTCTTAGTTGATACTTCTAGGCTTGTTTTTAAAGCTATATTTAAATATCTGGATTTAAAAAAAATTGTTACTTCTTTTCTCTACATCATCAAAAGATTAAGAGAAAGTGACCTACTCAGAAGATACTCATTAAGAAAAACAAGTGTTCATTCCAGCAGTTGTAGACATTGGAAAGTAGAAACATGAAAAATCAAGTCAATATGATTCCAAAAGTTTATGATTCATCTGTAAATAAAGATATTAAAATTCAGAAGGTATTGGAATTCAAAACTCTAGTTTTTAAAATGGCCAATGGCCTCAAAGAAGATTATAAAATAAATAAATGAATTAAGGCAAAGACTTTAAAAACTCCTTGAGGAAGTTGGGAATGAATGAAAAGTTCACTAAGGGAGTTGGGGTTCTGGAAGAAAAAGAAGTGTTTGAAATGAAAAACTTCAATAAAGCAAATAAAACACACAATAGAAAGCATCTCCAATACCTTAAATCAAGGAGACAGAATATAGTGGATTATGCAAGGCCAAAGAAATATTTCATTCAGATATCAATAAAAATTAAAAATAAGCCTAAGTGCAACTTCAAGGACTGAGAGATGAATAAGAAACCAAACCTAAAAATCCATGAGAAGAAGGATCTAAAGTACAAACCAAAGGCATAGAAAATATAGTCAATGAAATTTTCTCAACTCTGGGGCCAGATTTTGGCAACCAAGTCAGGAGGCACTTAAAATTTCAAATTGACAAGAGCACAAAAAAAAAAATCCACATTTTAATGTTAAGAACACATAGCAAAGAAATACTATTTAAAGATAAAAGAAACACCAACTTATTTAGAAAAGCAAACTTATCAAGATTATATTGAATGCATCAACTGAAATCCTAAAAGCTGGGAAATCATGGAATGATATATTTCAAGCCATGAAAGTAAATAACTGGCAAGAAAGACTATTATTTCTGATAAAGTCATTTGACTCAATGGAAAAATAAACATTTTCTAACATAAGCATAATAAATCAATCCATAGTCACTAAGCCAGTATTAAAGAAGATACTCAGAGGAATCTTAAGTACAGAGGAAGAAGGAAAACAGTCATAAACAAAAGATCATAAGAAAGATTCACACTACAAGCAATCAACGAATAAACAAGAAGAAAGGAAGAAATATATTCAAATCAATGAACAATCAGCTACCTGGGAAGAATAGAATAGAATAGAAAGAAAGAAAGAAAGCCAAATCATCTGAGAAATAAACCAACAAAATTACAGTAATTAGAAAGTATCTCTCAATTATAGCCCTAAGTAAAAATGATCTTGCTCAAACTGAAAGATGCACTTGGGTGATTGCCTATAAAATCCATATGAACTGAAATTAAAAGCAAAGAAACAATAAACTAAGCAAATGGAATACAGAAGCAAGTAAGACTAGCAGTATTAATATATTACAGTGACTATATTAAGGTCACTACATATTAATAAAGGAAACAATCCATCAATAAAAATAATTATTGTAAATATATATACATGATAATGGTGTGCTGATTTTTAAAAGCAAAATCTCTGTACATGAATGGATAAATAAGTCCAGATGTAATAACAATGGGTGATTCCAATACTGCACCCTCATCAGTGTCTATATCATCCAGACAAAAAAGTCAACTGAGAAACTTAAATTGCACAATAGATCACATGGATTTAACAAACATCTAAAAAATATTCCATCAAACAGCTTTAGAATATTAAGGCTTCTCAGCATCCAATGGAACTTTACACAAAATATGTCAGAGTTTATACCATAAAGGAACTTTTGTCAAATACTTAAAAATTAAATAAACTCAAATGTTGTCATATAAATAAAATTACAAATCAATAGAAGGGGAAATTACACAGAACATGAAAGATGAATGAGATGAATGATACACTTTCAAATGTCATTGAATAGTTGGAGACAGGGTTTAAAAAATTCTAAGAATGAAATTAAAATGGAAAAAAAATAAAAGAAAACCAGTTTATCAGAATGGAAATGGCAATTTTAAGAGCTAAATATACAGACATGAGTGCTTAGAGAAAAACTCCAACAAGGCATTAAATAAATAATGTAATGATGCACTAAAAGGTCTTCCAAAAATAAAAACAAGCCATAGACAAAATTAGCATATAGATAGAAATAATAAAAATCATGATAGACAATAACAAAATGATCAATGCAAAGAATCAATGAAGCAGAGTTGACTTTTTTCAAGAAATAAAGTATTTTGACAAATGCCTGGAAATTAATAAAGAAAAAGATATAAGACCAATTAATAATATTAGAGATGAAAAGGGTACTTTTAATAGAACTCCTCATTTTTGAAAAGTTATGTTGAATTAAATTAAAATGTTTAGGAGATATTGATGTTTCTAGATAAACATATCTTATCAAAGTTGAACTTAAAAGCTGTAAATAATCTAAGAGATGAATAATGAGGAATGAGACTGAAACAGCAATAAAGATATTCTTCAAAAAGAAAATTCAGGACTGGATGAGGTGCTTGCTGAAACCTCTCAGAACTTATGAATATACACCAGTTCTTATCTAAATGTTGCATAACAGAAAGGTATGGAATGCTGCCAAATTTATCATACAAATCACATATTGCTCCAATACCAAAATGATTTAAGGATCCACAAAAAGAGTGAACACAAGACAATTTCCTTATTGAACATAGTCACAAAAATTCTCAAAGAAATATTTTCCAGCTGAGTTCATATACACAATCAAATTGGAAGAATTTAGAAATGCAAGGAAGGTTAAACATATGTAAATCAATAAGTGTAACATAGCATATAAATATATTTAAGGATAAAAATTATATGATTACTTCTAAAGGTGCAGAAAAACTTTGACAAAACCCAACATATCATCATAAATCATATGAATAAGCTAGGAATATAATCATCATGCCTCAACGTAATAGAAGTAAGCTGAGGTAAACATGTAGCCATCATTATACCAAATAGGGAAAAACTACAAAGATCTCTTCTAAAAGCAGGGATAAGACAAGTGTCCACTCTTATTTAATAAAGGGCTTGAATTGCTAACCAAAGCAATAAAATTAAGGAATAAAGAGAATACAAATAATAAATTTAAAAAATAATTTCTTTTTACAAATACTACAATACAACTCCATACATAAAGGACTTTAAAATTTTTTTATATAATTTATTTTTTATTTCTTTAAGTTACTTCTCAATCACAATCCCCTCCCTACTCCTTCCTCAAGTACCACCCTTCCACCCTCTTCCTCCTCAACCCCCCAACCTCTACCCCCCCTTTTTTTTTAGTTTAAGGTATATCTTTTTTGCCCTAACAGCTCCCCCTTTCAGTCCAACAAATGGCTCTTTCTCTTATAACAATAAATACAATACAAAACAACAGAAATAAAGGACTCAACATAAAGCCTTACATCTGCTGGTCATTTTCAGCAATGTAGTAGAACACAAAATCAACATGCAAAACTCAGTAACTTTGCTACATACCCATAGTAGATTTTCTGGAAAGGAAAACAGAAAGTAAATTCATTTTGTATACACTTCCAAAAATGGAAAGCAAACAGAATACTTAGGAATAAACTTAACCAAAAAAGTAAAATATATCCTATAATTGAAACTGTAAAATTCTGAAGAAAGGAATTGATGTCAGAGGATATATTGGCAGAACCAAATCTGTGCAGACAGCTTTATTTTAAAAGCAACCCTATGGGACTCACAATGGAAGTTCCTCAAAAAACTCAAACTAGACCCAGCTATGATCTGTTTCTGGGTATATGCCCCAAATACTACAAGTCAGCAACAGTAATACTTAACGCTATGTTTGTTGTGGTACTACTCACAACAGTCAAGTTGTAGTACCAGCTGTTCTATAACTCTGTAAGATGTCAATCATCAGATGAATGAATCAAGAAAATGGGAACTATATACACAAGGAATTGTTGTTCAGCTGTAAAGAATAAAATTATGTCGTTTTCAGGAAAAAAATAAATGGAATCGGAGATCATCATGTTAAGTCAAAAAAAAAAGCTAGACTAAGATAAATACTAAGTTTTCTTTAATATGTACACTTTAGATTAAAATACATAAGACATGAAAGTATAAGGGAAACTGTAGGAAAAGGGAGGGATATAAAGTGGATAGGGAGGGATATAGAGAGTGAAATAGAGAAAGGTAGATATGTCATGCTTTCTCTCAAATATTGCATGCAGAATCTAGATTTAGCAATACATATTATGTACAAGTATATACATTTATGGAGATATTAAACAGGAGGAAGCCTATTTGGGGAGGGAGAGGTGATATAAAAGCAAGTGGTAAGGGGAGGGCCATGAGCAAGAAACAATAAAAATATAGTGAAACTCATTATTTTGTGCACTAATCAAACATTAATAATAAAAATATGGAATGTATATATAATGGGTTTTTGTACTGGTTCTAAGGAGTGAACTATATCATTTATAGTAAGTGTGTGTGGAACTGGATGTCATTCTGTTTAGCAAAACAAGCTGCACTCAGAAAATACTGTCATGATTTTTCTATCATACGTGAAATCTAAGTTATTTTTAATAGAAAGGAAAGATAATGAAGTGAAAGAGGCCAAGTATGGTATCTGAGACCCGTGAGCTCAGTTCTTAGGAAGCTGAAGCAGGAAGACTGCTATGAAGTTGAGGTCAATCTGGTCTGCCTAGTAAGTTCCAAGCACCACTGAGTTACACAGAAAGAGTGGGTCTCAAAATGAAACACAGTAGAAGGGGCACTTCAGAAGACAAAGAAAGGGATCAGAAAGAGGTGGTAGGGAGAAGAGAGGAGATGGGGGTAATAGGTGGTAAGTGTGATCAATGTATACCATGTACAGGCAGAAAAATGGTACAATGAAACCTATTGTTTTGTATAAGTAATATATGTTAATAAATGTTAAATTAAGGTTTAGGGACAGAAATAATCAAATACATTATTAAACAACAATCAATTGCAATTCCTAGCTATCTGTATTTTCTGAATAACTGAACTTGCAACAAATGAGTTGACCCAGCCTACTGTTGCAGATTATGAAGTTTTAATATGGTTTTTCTTTTTTTCTTTTGTTTTCCTTTATTTTTTATTTCTTCAATTTACATCTCAATCGCAGTCCCCTCCCTATTCCCCCTCCAGTCCCACCCTCCCACCCTCAACCCCCCAATCCTCTTCCCTTTTTTTTTTTCTTTTAAGTTTAAGGTATATCTTATTTCCCACTACAGTTTCCCCTTTCAGTCCAACAAATGGCTCTTTCTCTTATAATAATAAATACAATACAAAACAACACAGGTAATTAGGCCACAGTAATGAGGGTTATATGGCTTAGCGTACATTCCCAATGTCCAGTCCATATGTATTTGGCACCTGACTTTAACATTCTACTATCTAACCATTTCCATGAGTTTAAAGTTCTATAGCTGACTCAACGTTCATACTAACTTGCAACACAATTTTAAAAATATCTTCTTAGATCTATAACACTCTCTAGACTCCAAAATAACTCAATACTTAATTATGAGACTCTGGCTATCTGTTCTTCAACCACCTCAGAGACCTGAGAGGGATAAATATATCTGATTTTATAGGAAGTACAGGGCCTGCAGCTTCCAAAACTAAGAAATGACATACCAGTGGCTGCCTGGACAGTTCCCATTTTCTCTCCATACATAACAGCATTAATCTTCAGTCGTTTGGTCCCGTTTCTCTGACAGACATTGATTGTAGAGCAGGGGTTATGAAGGACTTGCCTAACCTGTCTTGGCAGAGCTAGGCTGTCGACTTACCTGCTTCCAGGTTTTGCCCTTTTTGGATAGCATTCTGTCTACAGTTGGAGCAAGGGGCTTTTCCTACCAAGAGATAGGCTTGCGACTAATTCAATCATCTCCCACTGGAGATTCTTCGATGCTCATCTTCTAATGGAGGAGAATAGGGGGTGCTGTCAGGAGTTGATATGTCTTGATATAAAAAAATCTAAATTTACGAAAACATCTTTGAATGCCATATTCTGCAGATCTCTTGAGGTTTTTGAAGAGGCCCTATATATCTCTTATATTAGAGTAAGCAGATGTTGCTTGTCTCTTAGCAGTTTATTTCTGATTAGCTTAGAAAATAACTATAATAGGCTGTCATAATACCTAACAGAATGACTGGCTTGCATAACCATTAGTTCGCATTTCTTTATTATCCTAAACAGTTTATGACAATTACAAGTAAAAGGCTGAAACATCACATTTCATTTTTTTTAACCTCATAACCCTTCCATCCCATTTCTCTGGGGTGGGGTGTCCTTATATAACAGTCCCTCCTCTCAGTTGAGAGGTCGTATGAGGGCCAAGAGCCTCCTCATTCATTGGGGGTCTACGAAGCAGTACCATCAGTGAAAAGTGTCTCATTGCCCGGGAGAGAGAACTACTAAACAAACAAACCAATAAACAGACAATTAGATAAAAAAGACTAAAAAATAGAAAAAATATATAAAAAATATATTAAAAATAAATAAAAAATAAAAATAAAAAGTCTATGTCCAAGTTCCCTTTGGTGTGTTAGTTGTAGTATCGATACCTTCTACTATATAGCTAAAATCCTACTATAAGTGAATAGATGCCATATGCGTCCTTCGGAGTCTGGGTTAGCTCACTCAGGATGAGCTTTTCTAGTTCCATCCATTTGGCTGCAAATTGCATAATTTCATTGTTCCTGATAGCTGAAAAGTATTCCATTGTGTAGATGTACCACAGTTTTTTAACCCATTCTTCAGTTGAGGGGCATCTGGGTTGCTTCCAGTTTCTAGCTATTACAAATAAGGCTGCTATAAACATAGATGAGGAAAATTCCTTATGATTCCGTGAAGAGGCATTTGGGTGTATACCCAGAAGTGGTATTGCTGGGTCCTGAGGCAAAGCTATTCCAAATTTTCTAAGATATCGCCAGACTGACCTCCGTACTGTTTGCACAAGCCTGCATTCCCACCAGCAATGAAGTAGGGTACCCTTTTCTCCACACCCTCGCCAGCATGTGCTGTCATTTGAGCTTTTGATCTTAGCCATTCTGACAGGTGTGAGATGAAATCTCAAAGTCGTCTTGACTTGCATTTCTCTGACGATTAAGGATGTTGAGCATTTCTTAAAGAGTCTCTCAGCCATTAGGGATTCCTCCTTTGTGAATTCTCCATTTAGCTCCGACTCCCATTTTTTTATTGGATTATTTGGTTTCATGGCATTTAATTTCTTGAGTTCTTTGTAGATTTTGGATATTAGCCCTCTGTCAGATGTGGGGTTGGTGAAGATTTTCTCCCAGTCTGTAGGCTGCTGTTTTGTTTGAATGACAGTGTCTTTTGCCTTACAGAAGCTTTTCAGTTTCATGAGGTCCCATGTATTGATTGTTGATCTCAGGTCCTGAGCTGTTGGTGTTCTGTTCAGGAAGTTGTCGCCTGTGCCAATTAGTTAGAGGGTTTCTCCCACTTTTTCTTCTAGTAGATTTAGTGTGACAGGCCTTATGTTAAGGTCTTTGATCCACTTGGACTTAAGTTTTGTACAAGGTGATAAGTATGGGTCTAATTTCATTCTTTTACAAGTGGACATCCAGTTGGACCAGCACCATTTATTGAAGATGTTGTCCTTCCATTGTGCCGTTTTGGCTTCTTTGTCAAAAATTAGGTGGCCATAAGTTTGTGGGTCTATTTCTGGATCTTCAATTCGATTCCATTGATCTACTGGTCTGTTTCTATACCAATACCATGCTGTTTTTACAACTATTGCTCTGTAGTACAGCTTGAAATCTGGGATAGTGATACCTCCAGATTTTTTTATTGTACAGGATTGATTTAGCTATTCTGGGCTTTTTGTTGTTCCATATGAAATTGAGTTAGCTCTTTCCAAGTCTATAAAAAATTGTGTTGGTGTTTTGATAGGAATTGCATTGAATCTATATATTGCTTTTGGTAGGATGGCCATTTTTATTATGTTGATCCTACCTATCCATGAGCATGGGAGATCTTTCCATCTTCTAAATGTATCTTCCATTTCTTTCTTCAAAGGCTTGAAGTTCTTGTTGTACAGGTCCTTTACTTGCTTGGTTAGAGTTACCCCCAGGTATTTTATGTTGTTTGTGGCTATTGTGAAGGGGGTTGTTCCCCTTATTTCTTTCTCAGCCCATGTGTTTGTAGTATAAAGAAGGACTTCTGATTTTTTTGAATTAATTTTGTATCCAGCCACCTTGCTGAAGGTGTTTATCAGCTGTAAGAGTTCTCTGGTGGAATTTTTGGGGTTGCTTATGTATACTATCATATCATCTGCAAATAGGGGTAATTTGACTTCTTCATTTCCGATGTTTATCCCCTTGATCTCCTTTAGTTGTCTTATTGCTCTAGCAAGAACTTCAAGTACTATATTGAAGAGATATGGTGAAAGTGGACATCTTTGTCTTGTCCCTGAGTTTAGAGGAAATGCTTCAAGTTTCTCTCCATTTATTTTGATGCTGGCCACTGGCCTGCTGTATATTGCCTTTATTATTTCTAGGTATGGTCCTTGTATGCCCGTTCTCTCCAGAACTTTTAGCATGAAGGGGTGTTGGATTTTGTCAAATGCTTTTTCTGCATCTAGCGAGATTATCATGTGGTTTTTTTCTTTCATCTTGTTTATATGGTGAATGACGTTGATAGACTTTCATATGTTGAACCATCCCTGCATTCCTGGGATGAAGCCTACTTGATCATGGTGTATGATACTTTTGATGTGTTCTTGAATTCCTTTTGCTAGTATTTTATTAAGTATTTTTGCATCTATGTTCATGAGGGAGATTGGTCTGAAGTTCTCTTTCTTTGTTGGGTCTTTGTGTGGTTTAGGAATCAGGGTGATTGTGGCCTCGTAGAATGAGTTTGGCAATGTTCTTTCAGATTCTATTTTGTGAAAGAGTTTGAAAAGTATTGGTATTAGCTCCTCTTTGAAGGTCTGGTAGAATTCTGTGCTAAAGCCATCTGGCCCTGGGCTTTTTTTGGTTGGGAGATTTTTAATGACTGTTTCTATTTCCTTAGGAGTTATAGGGCTGTTTAATCTGTTTATCTGATCTTGATTTAGCTTCGGTAGGTGGAATCTATCAAGAAAATTATCCATTTAACTTCAGTTTTCAAATTTAGTGGAGTATAGATTTTTAAAGTAGGATCCAAATATTCTCTGGATTTTCTCAATGTCTGTTGTTATTTCTCCCTTTTCATTTCTGATTTTGTTGATTTGTGTTTTCTCCCTCTGTCTTTTAGTTAATTTGGCTAAGGTTCTGTCTATTTTGTTGATTTTCTTGAAGAACCAACTCTTGGTTTCATTGATTTTTTGTATAGTTCTTTTTGTTTCTAAGTTGTTGATTTAAGCAATAAGTTTGATGATCTCCTGCCTTCTGCTCCTCTTGGGAGTGTTTGCTTCTTTTTTTTCCAATTCACCCTGTTTAGCTGTTAATTCGCTAATATGAGCTGTTACAATTTTCTTTTTGAAGGCACTTAGTGCTATGAACTTTCCTCGTAGCACAGCTTTCATTGTGTCCCATAGGTTTGGGTATGTTGTGTCTTCATTTTCGTTGGATTTTAAGAGGTCTTTGATTTCCTTCTTTATTTCTTCCATGACCCAGTGGTCCTCTAGTAAAGAGTTGTTCAATTTCCATGTGAGTGTAGACTTTCTGTTGATTCTTTTGATATTGGAGTCCAGCTTTTTTCCATGGTGGTCTGATAACATACAAGGGGTTATTTCAATTTTCTTGTATCTGTTGAGGCTATCTTTGTGTCCAACTATATGGTCAATTTTGGAGAAGGTTCCCTGAGGTGCTGAGAAGAAGGTGCATTCTTTTGTGTTTGGGTGAAACGTTCTGTAGATATCTGTTAGGTCCATTTCGTTCATGATCTCTGTTAGACTCATTATTTCTCTGTTTGGCTTCTGTCTTGATGATCTGTCCATCGTTGTGAGTGGGGTGTTGAAGTCTCCCACTATTAAAGGGTTTGGATCGATGTGCGATTTAAGTTTTAGAAGCGTTTCTTTTATAAATGTAGGTGCCTTTGTATTTGGGGCATAGATGTTCAATATTGAGATGTTCTTTTGGTGGATATTTCCTTTAATGAGTATGTAATTCCCTTCTCTGTCTTTTTTTATTAACTTCAATTGGAAGTCTATTTTGTTTGATATTAGGGTGGCTACTCCAGCTTGTTTCCTGGGTCCATTTGCTTGGAAAACCTTTTCCCAGCCCTTTACTCTGAGGTAGTGTTTATCTTCAATAGTGAGATGTGTCTCTTGTATACAGCATAAGGAAGGGTCTTGCTTGCGGATCCACTCTGTAAACCTATGTCTTTTTATTGGGGATTTGAGTCCATTGATGTTGATGGATATTAGTGACCAGGGGTTGTTATTTCCCATTATTTTGGTATAGCTGGTTGTCTTGTGTTTCTTTTTGTTTAATTGCTGTGGAGGTTTCTATTTCCTCTGTTTTCTTGGGTGTAGTTATCTTCTCTGTGTTGGAATTTTTCTTCTAGGATCTTCTGTAGGGCTGGGTTTGTGAGGAGATATTGTTTGAATTTGATTTTGTCATGGAATATCTTCTTTTCTCCTTCTATGTTGATAGAGAATTTTGATGGGTATAGTAGTCTGGCCGGGCACCTATGTTCTCTCAGGGCTTGTAGGACATCCGTTCAGGCCCTTATAGCTTTTAAAGTTTCCGAGGAGAAGTCAGGTGTGATTCTGATGGGTCTGCCACTGTATGTGACTTGGCCTTTTTCTCTTACAGCTTTTAATATCCTTTCTTTGTTCTCTACATTTGGAGTTTCTATTATTATGTGGCGAGAGGAGTTTCTTTTCTGATCTAATCTGTTTGGTGTTCTGTAAGCCTCTTGGATTTTTACTGGCATCTCTTTCTTTAGGTTTGGGAAGTTTTCTTCTATGATTTCATTGAAGATATTTCCTGGACCATGGAGTCGGGAGTCTTCTCTTTCCTCTTTGCCTATAATTCTTAGGTTCTGTCTTTTCATTGAGTTCTTGATTTCTTGGATGTTGTGGGTGAGAGATTTTTTAGCTTTCTCATTTGCTTTGGATGTTGTATTGATTTCTTCCATCGAATCTTCCATGCCTGAGATCCTGTCTTCCATCTCTTGCATCCTATTTTTCATACTCACATCCATAGTTCCTGTTCTCTTCTCTTGATTCTCCATTTCCTCTTTTAACTTGGACTGTGTTTTCTTTATTGTTTCCATTTCTATTTTCATGTCTTGAATGGTAGTGTTCGTTTTGTACATTTCCTTCTCCAGTTTGCTTGTTTTTGCCTGGAAATCTTTCATTGCTTTGTCCTTTTCCTGTTCAAGCTGAGTCACCTTGGCTTGGAGCTCTTTAATAGTGTTATTCGTTGTTTTGACTTGTAAAATTTTGGCTTCTTTGAATTCCTTCATAGTTTTAAGTTCTTCTTGAAGGACTCTATCACTTTCCATAATGTAGAATTGTCATCGTTTTCATATGTTTCAGTTGTGGTGAGGTGGTTCATGCTGGATGGAATAGTGTTGCTTTCTTTTGTTGGAGACATTTTGTTCTGTTTTTTTTTTTTTTTTTTTTTTTTTTTGTCTGGGGCCTCTGGACATGTGGAATTTTTTTGCTCTCTTCTGGACTTGGGTCCAAAGGGGGCACTTTGGTGTAGGAGTAGAGTTGCCTTACTCCACCCCTACAAGGTGAGTCATTCAGCCCCGCCTCCCAGGTGGAGACCTAACTAATCCAGGTGGTGGAGCTGTGTACAAGTAAGCTCTAGTTCCCCTCCAGAAGGGCCAGTACTAGTACAAAAGTCTGATATACGACAGTTTCAAATATCTCGCAGTTTGCCTGGGGTTGGTTCCTGTAGTGGGTAAATCTGCAGTTCAGCTCCAATAGCCTTGCCACTCCCATGGCTTGTAAACTGGTCAGTTTCGTCACAGACTACGATCTGCAATCTGAGGGCACTTTGCAGCCAAGCTGTGCTCACTTCCAAGGGTCGCAACCTTTCGCCAGATAGTTGGATCATCTGTGGGAGACCTGGGGGTGCCCAGCAGGGTAGGGATTATCTCTGCATGGGATTTGAATCTGCCCGGCGGGTAGTAGGTTGGAATTTACCGGGAGTCTCTCCTGGTGGGGGATGGGTGATCCCGATTCCCGGGTCCAGCGACTTCCTTGCATGTCCAAGAGTGGGAAGGAGCGTCCTGCCCAGGGATCCTCAGTGGTCTCTGGGTAGCTGGGTGAGATTTAGAAGGGGTTGTGCCCTTTGTACAACATCCTGCAACACTTGCAACCTTGTGACTCTTAACCCCGAAATCAAAATATGTCCACGCAGGCCGCTACCCTCTTGGATCCCCCTTAATATGGTTTTTCATGGATAACCCCTACAGTATTCTTATTGGCATGAGTTGGAACATTCACCAAAAGCAATAGTCACTGAGAAACCAATCATCGTGGCTCTTTGCAAAGCTTTTCTGGAAAATAGTAGTGTAGCATGTGTCTTAATCTAGGGAATCCAGAGCTTACTCTGCCACTCAGGGACAAGGACTCAAGGACACACACAGGCTCAAAGAATATCTGCTACTATTTTCTTCTTGTAAAAGAATGATGCCATCAAGCTGTACTCTGTTCTAGGAACTAGAAGTAAAGTAAAGATAAAAAGAGGTATTCCTCTCCCTTTACATTTTATAATGTGAGGAGAGTTCACAGTGTGGAACTTCATTAATGAATGAGTAGCATTTCCCATGAGCATACCTCGTAGCAGGGTCCTAGGGCCCTTTTTCTTACTGTCTAATGGCAGTTAGAAAACTCCCTCCCTTCTCCAGCCTCAAGCTCCTGAGCAAAGATAGACTCGTGGGTCTCAAAAATAGTTCCCTGACCAGCAACATCAGAATTAGCTGGCATTTTGCTAGCAAACTCCAGAGTGTCACGCAGACTTCCTATATGAGAAACTAAGTTAGTGATTGGCGACATGTGTTTTATTGAGCTTTTGTTTGAGAACACTAATCAAGAACTATGCTCCTCAAAATAAATGGGCATCTGGACTGGCCAAGCAGTGTGCCTTGAGGTTCGGTACATCAACATGTTCTTTGATGATTCCAGTTCTGCTTGTCTGTGCACCACATTTTGTGGAGAAAGGCTCTGGGCCTTGTACTTGATGAGTGTAGTTTGGAGTTGTAACCTGTGGTGAACATTGTTCTTCTCTTACAAACAATACATAGAACTTTCTACAGGTGTCACTTTAAATCTGCATCTATTGCATCAATTGTCACATTGTGCTGTTATTATTCACTTGCTTGTCAGTATTCTCTACTGGTCTGTCAACTTGTGGAAGGCAAGAGGTATGTCTGCCTGTAAGCAACTTTAAGCGCCTGACACACAGAAGCCTCTTGATGATGTGCAACAGAGCAGGATTCTACAGCTCTCTCCACTCAGCCTGTCAACATGAGATATATTGAAAGTAACTTTTCTGTTATTTTATTTTTTGGCAACCTTCTGAGAGTTGTTTCTTGCTGGCATGATGGACTGATTCAGTTCTTGAGAATAAGGTTCTTCAAGCCCAGCCAAAGTGAGGTTCTGTCTTGCAGAGTGTAGGAGTAAAATTAAACTGTTTTTTGTTTGGTTGGTTGGTTGGTTGGTTGCTAATGAACTATGATTAATGGCTTGTTAACAATTTCCTTTAAGTCAAAGATGGTCAGTTCTCTCAAGAAAACCAGGCTTTCAACACAGAGACTTCAGTACTGTGTCTTAAAAAGTTAAGTCTCCTTGTATCTACAAATAGAGCCTAAATGCTTTTTTTTTCTTCTGTGCAGAATACTATCGTCAATATTGTAGATTATTTCTTTATCCTGTTCCCCCTAGTAAATCTTTCTGTGAGTAAATACTTGTACTTAGCCTGTGAAAGTGACCAGTATCATACTTGAAGGAAAGAACTTTCTCTGGAGTCATTGTTCCACTGTATTGTTCTCTGTAGTCAGAGGAATCACTGTGAAAAATAGAAAGTTGATATCATCAAGGTAATATTGAGAAAAGGCTAAGGATGTCCAGAAGTATCCAACTGATGTGACCTTATCTCTAGGCCCAGAGAAAACCTACTTGAGAGACTGCACCACCTACCCATGCAAAAACTAAGCACCACATTAAAAGAAGTCAGCTTATTGTAGAGATATAGAATAAAATAAGCCTAAGTGGGCTAAGCCTACCCATTCTGAATCCAGAATTTAGTGGCTGAAAAACCTTTGCTTGCACATGCAGATTCTATTTATTGTAATTACAGGGTTCAATGGTGTCCAGTAAAGACCTCTACAAGGAAAAACACTGCCTAAATTGAGACCAAGGTAATCTTGCCTTTCCCATCCATGCTGTTGAAGTAATTGGCTGCACTGAATGTTCATTAGCTATTTAATTATGATCTAGTCCGTCCCAAAACATTTTCTGTACAACTTCTAAATCCGTTTCACTGTGGTTGACGGGAGCTAGTCTGTTGGAATGATTTCCAGCAAAGTCTGGCTTTAAATTAAGACTGGCTTTTACAGATCCTGCAGCAGTAGGAAATCTATTGTTCCTTGAAGACCTACAAGGCTATAAATCGCCCCCTGGAATGGGCTGGTTTCTGGGCCACTGTCCAGCGCTTCAGGGAAAAAGGGTAATTACCTTATGTTGTTGTCATTTTCTCTCCAACCAAAGCATTTGGTTTTTCTCTTTAAATTTCAAAATGGAAATCTTGTGTTAATATGAAAAACAATCATTTCATCAGGCCTGATCACACCCACCAATGGATATCTTCTTCCTGGGGAAATTATCAGGGTATAAACCTGAAAACCTGAAATCTTCACTTGTGCCTTTTCCCAGTGTTTAGTCTGAGAGCACCCAGGTGACAATGAATGAAAAATATATGAACAGTTTTATTTATGTCTCAGAGAATGAAAGTTTGTCCGGTTATAAAAAAATTACTATCTATAGATCCCATCTAAACCATATGAGGTTATGGGGCCCTACAACAAGGACTTTATTTAAGGTTTAGGCCTTAAAAGTGAGGGGTTGTAGAGATTAGTAGAAAATTTATTGTTTCGTCTTTCAGAACAGACCAAACTAGATTGTTACTTACTTGACAGCCATATTAACCCAGGTACACAGGCAATTCTGGAAGACAGCATTCATTCATCTACTTCGTAAGTCTTGTTGAATAAACAAATGAGGGAGTCTCATGTTGTGGTATAATCACCCTGTCAGCATTCAAGCATTCAGAATTCACACTGCAGCAGTCTTTTCCAGAAGAAAGAACTTTTCCAGAACCTATTGGCTCTATAGGAAAACCCAAGGAAAGCTTAACAGCTACTTATGCTTGGGCAGGCCTGATGATTTATTCTGATGTAACAAACAATAGAATCTAAATGAAGGAAAGAAAAAGGAAGGAAAGAAAGTTTGGCAACTGCCTATCCGGGGGCCTCCTCTCAGTGTTAATGTGAGAAAAGGAAGTGGTATTTTTATTTTCATTAAAATGCACAAAGCACCAAAGACAGAAAATAGATCATCTTTTCTCCTGCAGAGAAGCAAACAGAAACAGATGAATGTCTGGTGTCGCTAGGGGCTTCTCTGACACAGATCCGTTGTGTGGCATAGTAGCCTGAGAGGACATATGAGGGCTGGGCTGCTCATTCTCCATGAAGAATGTCCAAATACCCTGCTTTTTCTACAGAGTGCTTCATTCATTCACTCA
This sequence comes from Lophiomys imhausi, assembly GCA_907164525.1. Lineage (NCBI taxonomy): Eukaryota > Metazoa > Chordata > Mammalia > Rodentia > Muridae > Lophiomys > Lophiomys imhausi. Next base: position 1,609,489 of record CAJQZJ010034238.1, read on the forward strand.
TTCACTCCACAGGTCTATAGATGTCTGTCTGCGTAAACGTGGCACTTATTAGTTGTAGGGGTGAAGTGATGAGCAAGTTGTGATAATATTGTCAGTTTGATGGAAGGGACAGATTGTCAAGAAACGGTAACAGTGTTTTAAGTCTCATATGTTAGACTTAAAGAGTATATTCAAGCAGGGCGGGACCTCAGACTTGGAATGTCAGGGAAGACTATGGGGGGCGGGGGAATTGCCATCTAGGTTGATATTACTAGAAGGAATCAGCTGGGTGACACTCCTGTGATCCATACTAAAGATATTAAATTGCATTAAAGGATCTCAAGAGTTCCTCTCTGGACAGCTTTGGAACTCTATTAGGTACAATTCTCGCAGAGGAAAAACCCACATAATACATGGCATCTCTCTCTCTCTCTTTTAAGATTCATATTTTTAAGTATGTGCATGTGTGTATTGGGGATGGGGCATACGTTATGTTCATGTGAGTAGAGTAATCATGGTCTTGATCTTCCTGGACTTGTAGTTACAGTTGGTTATGGGTGCTGGGAACCAAACACAGGTTATTAGCAAGAGCAGTATGAGTCTATAAGAATCATATCTTCAACCCTAAACAATACCTCTTAGATGTGTCAAGAAACTGAAGTGATTTGATCATATCTTTGTTCACTCCAATTGATTATCCGTTTTCTAAATGCAAAAAAAAAACTTTCATTATTTTGTAAATCCATGTATTTCCTTACCAGAGGGGGAATAACCCAGCAAGAGACTGGAGTTCTGTGCACAAATCCAATCCACTAAAACAAGATTACCACCAAGTACTCCAACACTCTGTGACTCTGTTCCATTGATAAATTGCTATCATTGAGAAATGAGTGCTGTAGCAAGAGGCATACCATGTTATGGGTTTTGCATAGCAATGCACATTTCAAAGCATTTTGTCTCATTTGTTTGTTTGTTTTTCCTCACTACATTAAGGCAAAAGATGATGCAAGTTAAGAAAACGACATGAGTGTAACAATTGCTTCTTTGTAGCAAGACAAGGATGTTTCACCTTAGAGAACAAACATGCTTTCTTTGAGGAGCCACATACAAACTGTAGGGACAGGAACTGGGATAGTCGTTGTCAGGCTTGGGAGTGTGAGACTAATGCTCAATACTGTGGGAGGTGTCATCTGTCTAGACACTCGTGGGAAGCCCACAGGGCCCAGGTAATGAAATCCGTAGATAATTAGGGTCCAGGTGCTGTACAATGTTATAAGATGATCCTGGAGTGACAGTCCATAGCGTGCAATGGGGGAAGTGTTTTCACAAAGTCAAGCATGAGGGGCAGGCCCTGTCCTTAGTCTGAGGTTGTATAGGGAGTTAAAGGGCACTGAGGTATGCCTAGTCAGGATCCATGATGAGGATGATCTTATTAGAGGGATAAAAGGTCTATAAGAATGTAACTAAGGTAAGCGTCTCAAGATGAGATCATACTGGAATCAGGCTATTGTTGCTTCAATGACTATTCTTAGACACAGAGAAGGCTGTATGCAAATGTAGGTAGATATTACAATTGGGTTGACAGAAGTCAAAACATGCAAGGGAAACCAAAAGCTATAACAGGCAGTGTATGGTTCTCCCCAGGGACCTTCAGAAACGAGTAGGTATAGACCCAACACCTTCATTCGGCCCTTCAGAAGTGTGAGGCTTGATTTTTCTATTGTTATAAGATGCAACATTGTTGGTAATTTTTCATAATAGTGACAGGAAACTAACAGGTGCTAGAGCCATTAAGGAATCCAGGGAGACTTCAGAAAGAGCTAATTGTGTTTAATTGGCTCATGACTGAATTTGATGTGATCAAAGAGGAAAGGGCAGACATAAACATACAGCACAGTTGGGCTGAGCCCTTTGCTCTGACCTACCATTTGTATTTTGGAGATTTAGTTTCCACAAGCATATTGACAGCCTAGAGGAACACTGTACTCTTTCTCCCACAGGGTCGAACTTTGTTGTCTGTGTATTTAATGTGGAGAGAGAAGAGTGTGTTCAGAGTATATTTGGAAAGCCCTGCTCTCCATTTTCCTGGGAGGTTAAAACACCTCCATCCCTCACATGAAACCAAACTGACACACTGTCCAAGCTCCCCTTCCATGTTTCCCTATAAGCTTATGATTATCTAATTTGGAATTTTTAGTAATTGCCAATTCTTATGATATCTAGTCTCTATCTCTATTAGAAACAGTCTCTATTTCTTGGTAGCTATTAAGGGCTACTGTGTTGTTTCTGGGAGTTTCTCTTAGGCTGTGATTTCACCCCTGACACCTTAGGAAGTGTGACAATCCAAGTGTTTTTGTAAAGCAGGTCTAAAATAAGTCAGGACTTGTCTGAAAGGCCATGTCCTTTCCAGAAACTAGCAGAAGAGTCAGACTCCGTATGATGTGCAGGACCCTGAAAGGATGCTGAGAATGCCCCAGAGGACCAATCCCGCTTTTTATTTTGTCAGAGCCTGGTATGGTGTCCACATCCCAGTTATTGGCCCCACTGAGAACTCAGTTCTGAATCAGGCAGCTTACTTCTGCTCTTCTATTTGTATCTCCAAACTTCTGAAATCTGGCCAAAGAGGCTGTCATCAAGTAGTCTGAAGGCCAGCTGAAGATGTGCCTAGCATCCAGTATGGCCTTACTGAGGATATCAAAATTTTCCCTTTGGATGAGAAAGGAAATATGCATGACTTTAGAACATAACTTCACAGGTATGGTCAAGTTCTGTTTCACCAAACCACATTGCTGCCAGGCAATGATCAAGCGATCTGTAACTGGAGGGAAGATTTACTTAGACAAACTCTCCTGTTTCTCTCCCACTCAGCCAACAGCCAACCCTTGCCCCAAGTTCTCATGTGCATGGTGATACATTGAAAATGAATAAATAACACCCAGTGCCCCGGGCCAACCCATGAGCATTCCCAGATTGAGAGTCTCAATTTAGTTTATGCTGGAATTTCTGTTCTCTTAACCAAAAGCAATTTATAGCAGGGATTTCTTCTCCAACAAGTATTTTAACTGATTAGAATTCACTTTCTCAATCTCTGCCTCTCTCTTGCTCCCCACTCCCTCCCTCATTTCCTCTTTTTTCCCTTTGCTATAGCTCTGTGGCTGTTTGTTTTATAGATTAGGCTTGGTTTTAAAACACCTGTAAATCTTTCCCTTAAGTAAAGCACAGATTGCTGATCTGTATGCAAATGATATACTTGCCTGCCTTAAAAATTTAAGATTGACTTTGGATTGACCCCATGCTTTATCCCTCATTCGAGATCTATGGAAGGATATTTATAATTCCTGTGGACATAGTGTACGATACCAGTGGGAATTTTCTTCAACAACAGATGAATTGCAGAAACATGGGCAGACTGAAACTGATTCACTGTAGCATTCTGTAGTTCCCCTCCCCCCCATTGCACACCTAAAAATGCCACAATTTGCTGTAAAAATAAAGAATATAAAACAAAACAATGGACACATATATTATATCATCCCCAAATTTATAATATAAATTTGATTTTCTTGATTTATATATAAACAGTGATTTTGAGGAAAGATTAGGCAATTTTTATAATGACTTTTTTTTCTACTTGTGGGAAAGCCACAAAATATCATTCATGTTGGAAGTTCTTGTGCTTTAAAATCGATACCTCAGTGCATGGCAGTTCTCAGCACTAGGGGAGCTTTTCTTTGTTTCATATCTTGGGACTCTTCAATTTGCTTTAAAAAATAGAATAGACAGAGCAGAACATTGACTTGGGATGATATATGGTTTGTATGCCTTTCTCAAATTCAAATTTTATTAACATTACTGAAAATAAGATCAGTTCACTTAAAAATGCCAGAGGAGTCCAAAGGATAAAATTGAATGAGATTAGAATACTGATTCTTTTTTTATACTTTATTTTTTTTATTTCGTCAAGTTCCATCTCAGTCACAATCCCTTCCCTACTCCCCCCTCCTGTCCCACCCTTCCACCCTCTTCCCCCCAACAGCTCCCCCTTTCAGTCCAACAAATGGTTCCTTCTTTTATAACAGTAAATACTATACAAAACAACAGAAATAAATATGCCACAATTATGAGAGTTAGAATACTGATTCTTATATTACAATAAACAGTTCCCATCCCAAACTCCAGGACCACACTGTTTCAAAGCAACACTTTTTAATGTGTAGCTTTTATTTCATGGTAGCATGCTGATTGGTCAAAGTTCTCATAAGAGACTGTGAAAATTGTGTACTGAGAAAATATTTGGAGGCAGCATCTTCACATCTTAAGATCACGTTAAATGTTTTTCCCTAAAACGTTGCCTTCTTTGTTTAGCATAACCCATGGCTCACAGTGGAGCATCAAGAAGTGTTGGGTCTGTGTGTTCCAACAGAACTATATGTGGTAGGGAAAGAGATGAAAAACAGCAGTCTGCTTTCTTTTGTCTCCTTTTGGAGAGTCCTCTCTCCTTCCTGTCTTTCATTCAGGGCTCTTCATTGTTTCTTCATTTACTAAGAAGCTGATATCAATCCCATTTGCTGAGTATTCAGCTGGCAGAATTTCCACATGTATGTGTGTAATTAAATGAATCATTTTCTTTTCATTTTATACACAAAAGACTTACAGAAATTGTAATGCACTCATTGAGTTACTTTTTTATTGCTGTGATCAGACATCAGAAGAAAAAATTTATTTGGGTCTTACAGTTTCAGGGGGTGAGTTCATAACCATCATGGAGGGGAGCATGGCAGCAAGAAGAACATTGGAAGTTCTTGTGCTTTAAAATAGATACTTGTACTGGAATAGTAGCTGAAGGCTTATGTCTTGATCCACAAGCATGAGGCAGAGAAACAGAGAACTAACTGGGAACATTTTGGACTCTTGAAACCTCAAAACCTGTCTTCCAGTGACAAACCTCTTTCAACAAGGCCACACCTACTAATCCTTCCTAACAGTTCCACCAAATGGGGACCAAGTATTCGAAGATGTGAGCCTCTTGAGAGATCATTCCCATTCAAACTACCACATACAGCATGAATTAAAGATGCTTTAAAGCTAAAATAAATAAATTTAAAAAAAAATAAATACATACATACATACATACATACATACATACATACATACAATTACCACTGTGTAAAACTGTAGTCTTTCCTTTGTGGGGAAAATAGGGATCAATATGACTAAGAAGAGTTGTCATTTGTTTTTGGAGAGGTGACATGAGAGGGTAGAATCTTTAGATAGAAATCAAATGATATAAACTAGTGAAGTCTGTAACCAATCTTGCTCAGTTGGTAGAGCATGAGACTCTTAATCTCAGGGTCGTGGGTTCGTGCCCCACATTGGGCGCCACCTGTAACCGAACTTTTAAATTATTATTTAATACTTATTTATTTATTACTAAATTCACTTATAACAAACACCAACAATTTCTTAACTATTATTCCTACAAATTCCTACAACCCCTTTAACCTATCCACTAAACCTATTGATAATTATAACAACTACTTTCATAACCTTTTAGAATGATACAGTCTCTGGGGCAGGTCCTCAGTCGTCAGGAACACAGTCTTTGTTGTAGATTCTTTAACGCACTTAGCAGTCCTTTTTCTGGATCTCTCAGATGCAGGTTCATCAGGGTAAGTTGGTTATTGCAGTCTCACCTTAAATAAGGCTTCATGCTTTCTTCTCTGTGGGAGACCCCAGCCGTCTGAAGGCCAACTTACTTCTTTTGAATCAGGAACTCAGCTGCTCTGCCTCAGTCCTTAAAGCCAGGCACAGTTTCCCCTAGGCCACTGATCAGACAGATCAAACCCCTCCAGGCAAAAGCTGAGCCACAGGGTCCAGTCCTTGGCCTTTTGGTGTCTTGCTCAGGCTTTCTTTGCTCACCGGCTTCTTTCTGCTTCAGGGAGAGAGCTGGCCATCAATGGCCAGCCCTTTTTTCAGCAGGACTCTTGGAGCTCTCTAGCATCAGGGGCCTCTTCTCTTTTTCTGGGCTCCATGCACTGTCCTTAAATAGGAGGAACTCTGTTTCAGCTTAATTTGGGCTCTGCCCACTTAGCAGCTGAAAACAATGTCAGGCCAGATACTTTGTTTCTTCAAGTCTATTGAATCTTTCCTGTTTTTCCTGACTTCAACCTTGTTTTTCAGTCTATTAAGTCTTTCCTGTTTTTCCTGACTTCAACCTTGTTTTTCAGTATATTAAGTCTTTCCTGTTTTTCCTGACTTCATGCTGATAATGCTCTTCTGGCCCCGAATTAAGAGACAGTATCAGAAACTCCTATATATTTTCTAAATCTAATTTATCTAACCCCTACAGAAGTCAATATTGTAATCCCTATGAATGCCCCTTCCTCCAAAACTTAAAATAAAACTAGTATGTGATCCAATGATAACACTTCTAGGCATTTGCCCCCAGGGAAGCTAAGGCAGAAACCAGAGAGATACATACATATCCATGTTTATTGCAGCACTATCCAAACAATAGTCAGTATATAGAACCAGTCTAGATTCCCATTAACAGATAAAAGGAGTGAGAAAATGTGATGTAGGGCTAGGGAGATGGCTCAGTTGCCAAGGCACATGCTGAACGTGTTTGAGGACCTGTGTTTGGATCCTGACAACACACATAGTGCTGTATTCAATATCTTGCATCTGCAATCCCAGTGTTTCTACAGCAAGCTGGGGGACAGAGTGAGGAGAAAGCTCCTTACTCTTGAGGACGTTACATACACAGTGGTGAAAACAATAGACCCTGTCTCAAAGTGGAAGGCAAAGACTTACATTCAGTGCTGTCCTCTGAATTCCAAACGTTTGCTAAGGTCTGAGTACCTGCTCTCACACACAGTAACACACATGCATATAGAAATACATACAAATCCATACACACACAAAATACCAAAAAGAAAGTGTGACACACACACACAGAGAGAGAGAGAGAGAGAGAGAGAGAGAGAGAGAGAGAGAGGATAGAGTTTTATTCAACTTTAAAGAATAATCTCATGTCAATTATAGGAAAATTGATAGAACTGGAGATCACCATGTTAAACAATGGTAGTCATACTCTAAAAGACAAATATTGTGTCCACTTCCTCATAAGGGCTTATAGGCGATGGGAGGGGGAAACAAAAGAGGATAATGGCAGAAAAAGTAAAACTATTTTTAAAAAATATGTAGAATCTAAAGTAAAAACAGTATGTTTCTAGTTATATAAGTATACATATATGTGGTATGAAAGCCTAAGGGAGTCTACTAACTGCGATGTTGTGGGGAGGAACTGGAGACCAGTGGGAGAGAGGAGGACAGAGGGTGATGGGCTTGAGGTGGGATGAATATCCTCTTGAATGAAAATATCTCAAAGAAATCTGTTATTTTGTATGCTTATGAAAAATAGATAGCTTTGGTTTGTTTTAGTCAGATTATCCCAAGACCTTCCTGCTTGTTCTAGTTTGATATTGTTATTGAAGGAATAGACTATTTGGAAGGGACATGATGCATTCTACAGCAAGTGGGAAAGGAGTGGGTGCCAGGGAAGATGGAGGAAAAAACTGTGCAACCTGTGCTGGAACAGTCATCGAGGCCCTGTTCTGTATGGGAGAAGGCCTCACTATGCAGGCCTGGTGCATTTCCTACCTTCTCTGTAGAAAAGATAGTCTTAAAATTGTTTTCTGGTGGTTGAAGTTCCTCCTGGTTCCAGGTTAGTTAATCTGGCCAAAGCCACCTCCATTTCTGTCTTTTCCTTCTGGTGTTCCCCCCTGAAGAAAGTGGAGGAAAGAGTCATTATGAGGAACTAAGTCAGTCCTTCCATGCGAAAGGAAAATTTTGAATACTTCCATGAAGTGGCATACTGCACAAGGAAGGACATTTCTTCATATTTTCTGTACTGTAGGAGGAATGGTCCATGATCACATACCTGTGGAACCCCAGGTTTTGTTTGCTTGTTTCCAATTTAGAGACATGGCTACTGATGCATTATCTTTCCAACAGGAATTGAATTCTGACGTTTCTTTCAGTAGCAAGAGAGGTGGTCATTTAATTTGTGCTAAAGGGATTTCTGACTTTATTATTGAGGTGTAGAAAGCAATGGAGTTTACCAAGGCCTTTAGTCTGTCTCCAAACAAGAGCTTCCTGACCTATGTGTACTGGGATAGGGTCAGCCATGCCAAGTTTAAGCTGAAAGGGGCTCCGATGCTTCATTTGACTCTGAGCATTTAGTTTAGAAGCTGAGCCTCACTGCTGGTTGATGTTAACTAACCAAAACAATGGCCCAGGCTGTTCTCTCCCTGGATTTGAACCACTACATAGAACCAATGACAGACCCAGGCAAGATCACATTTAGCCCGTGATATCCTGAGGAAATTCAGACAGCTTCACAGGTGTCTCGAAGCACAGAGAAGATAAATGTGTGTGCAACACACAAGATTTTAAATAGTAACACTGAACTTTCTTGTCTAATTATGAGACTGCTGAATCTTTACCAGCTACAGTTTTGTCTCTTCTCCATTCAGCCTTCCCTAGAGAATGAGCTCCTGCAGTGGCCAATTGAATTCTTCCTCCTCCTGAAGGTATGAAAGGTTAGACAAATGTTCAGAAACAGCACAGAGAGCAGCTGCCTCCAGCTTCATCTTCAGGAAAAGTCCTGTGAATTTGCTGGAGTGTTTCTGTTCTTAGTGAGATCCTGATGCCTCAGGAGACACAGGACACAGTTTCCATGTTTCATATTAGGCCAGTTAAGTAAGAAATAATTGATGTCCCTCAACCATGAATTAAAAAAAAAAAAAAACTGTGGTACATCTACACAATGGAATACTACTCAGCCATCAGAAACAACAAAATCATGCAATTTGCAGCCAAATGGATGGAACTAGAGAAGCTCATCCTGAGTGAGCTAACCCAGACTCAGAAGGATGCACATGGCATCTATTCACTTATGATAGGATTTTAGCCATATAGTACAGGATAACTATACTACAACCAACGCACCAAAGGGAACAGGAACATAGACTTTGTTACCTGTTAATGAGACAATTTGCCCTAGTGGTGCTGCTTTGTAGGCCCCCAGTATATGAGAAAGCTCTTAGCCCTCATATGACTGCTGAACTGGGGCAGGGGACTGATATATAGGGACACTCTACTCTGGAGGAGTAAGACAGAAGGGAGAGCGGGTAGAGGGTTGAACTGGGAGGGGTGGAAAGAGGGCACTGTGATGAAGATGTATCTTGAAGTAATAAATAAACATAAAAAAATAACTGATATGTGTTTACTGAGGAGGCATTTCACCTGTTTCTCATTTGTACAGAGAGAGAGATCCTGTTTCTAATGTTTGTTTCTAGTGAGATGGCTCTTTGTGACAACAAACTCAGGAATTAGTCTGTGGCTGAGACCTTCCAAACATCAATGGAAAATATCAGGTTTTATATTCTGATCTTTTTTTTGAGATATTTAAAAAATATATACAGTAAAAAAATTACTAGTAAAACAAAGTAGACAAAAATAAAGTATAGGATTATCTTGATTAAATTAACCAAAATTATTGTTAAATTGGGCACACCCCCACAACTTTTAATCATTCTCAATTTTGTATTTGTTTCTTGCTTTTCATGGTGTGGTAATTTGAATGACAATGGCCTCTATAGGCTCATATAATTAAATGCTTGGTCCCCAGTTGGTGGAACTGTTTGGGAAGGATTAACAGATGTGGCCTTGTTAGAGGAGGTGTGTTACTGGGATTGGGTTTGAGGTCTCACAAGCCTGCATCATTCATTTCCAATTAGCACTCTCTCTGTCTAGTGGTTGTTGTCTCAAGATGTAAACTCTCAGTTATTGTCCAGTACCATCTCTTCCTGCCTGTTCCTATGCCCCCACCCAATGATGGGGATCATTCTTAATACAGAGCTGATATTCTTACTTTTTGTAACAGCAGAGAAAAATCCCCACCCCAAGACATCAGCTCAGTTGACCCATCTGTGTCTGAACTTATGACAAGTGATTGTTTTTCCTTTTTGCCAACATTTGTAGTAGACACAAGAAAATTAGTCTCAAGAAATAAATCTCTGTTCATAAAATACAATTTTCCCAGTGACACAATTACTAGAATTTAAAAAAATTAAATAGAAAATATGGGGAAAACGTAAGCAGTATAAAATAGGCAACATATTTCATAATTGATCAATATTTTAAAACTCCACACCCATTCTCCAAAGGATGAGTTCCTTAGTAGTTATCTAATGCAGAGTGATCAGCCTTGAAACAATATATACACTAACAACAAAAGCAGATATATAGAGGGCATCAGGATATATATATATATATATATATATATATATATATATATATCCTGATGAGTCTGTTTTTGTTGTTAGTGTATATATTGTTACATATATATATGTAACAAATATAATGAAAGAAAAAGAGGATATCAATTTGAGATTGGAGGAGTGGGAACATCGGCTAGATGGAGGGTACTTGGGAGGGATTGGAAGAAAGAAAAGAGGGATGTGATAAGAGATACTTCCTTTCAGTCTGGAGCATATAATTCCATTACCCTAAGAATTTAGGCCAAAAGAAACAGGCTAACTGGAGATTTGTAACGTATTGCCCTCTTACAGCAAATGTCAGATCATGGGATGGTAGATGTGACTGATAAAATATTTTGTAGATGAAATGTACCTCGGGGCTGAAATCAGATTTTCTTTGACAATGTATGGAAGAAGAACAGATCTGTGAGGGAACTCTGTTGCTATCATTGTGAGATTTAAAAGAAAAAAAAAAAAAACCTCAACTCACAAAACACCCTCCAACTTATCCAGCAGTGGGAGACTGTAAAGCATGATTACTGCAAAGGTAGACTAGCATATTAATTAAAAATAAGACTGACATTTGAAGCATATTTCAGATTTCATGGCAAATTTCATCATTCTAAATATAGTTTCAGATTAATTATGACACATTTGGTGCTAAGCTATTTTAGAATTCAAAACATTTCCATCTTGGAATGGCTGCAGCAAATTAAAGTACTTGATCAAGGCTGCAGAGAAAGGGGGCTGGATTTAATATTCTGCATCTTCTCATACCCTGCCTTTAGCTTTTCTTTTTCTGCAGGTTAAGTCAGGAGAATTATGCAAGGTGATGGCATTTTAAGTGCAAATGGGGCTTGACATTTGAGTGTAAATAAGAGTGGTTTATCTTCTTGCAGTGTAAGTCACTCATTACCAATAGCTAAAATAAAGTGAAGAGTATAGAGTATACAGGAGTGTGTGTTTCCTCACACGTACAGTAAGGAATTATATATGCAGTTGCTGCTACCAACACTATTTTACTATTTTCCCATTGTCTTATTACAGGGAATGATAATGATATTTCTTCCAAATGATTATTACATAAATACTTTTTTTTCAAATATAGCTAGGAGCTGGGGATGTGCCATATCTTTATTACTGGAAAGCAGGTATACCTAGTCTTCTGAAGTACAGATTGAGTATAAAATTGAGTTTTTGGTGTTTATTTTTCACTCTTTGTCTTCCTAATTGATCTATTATACTGGACAAAACATACGGTATACCTAGTAATTCTTTTCCTAATGTTAGGCTGAGGAGAAGTGGTGAGAGGGTGGGCTGGGAGGAAGGAACTGGCTAAGAAAAGAGTACTTCTGAGCTGCAAGGGATGTTTCACTTCAGGGATGTTTAAATCATGCCATTAAGACTGTGAAAGACACAGAAAGTAGTGCAGGCTAACCCAGCTAGCTGGTTACAGAGCTAGCCCTGCCTGTTAAAACGAGTTGGATATGTCATTTCACTATGTATGTCTCATTCCCTTCATTGGTAAACCCTGACTGTTGGTCAGATCACCTTGGGCTCCTTCTGTTGTTGAGATTCAGGAATTGATGTCACCCATAGACTGTAAGACCTAGCTCTGAGTCAATGTTGTTTGAAGGGAAGACACTTCCTCTCTGGAAGACAGAAGAATTAATTAACTTAATAAAAATTCACTGGAATTCTGGCTGGAAAGGCCATGGAGCTCTGACAGACAAGATTAAAGGGTTTCTGCTGTCTTGAAGCAAAGTATGCATTTATCCACTTGTTCTTTTTTATTTTTCCTGTTCCAAAAAGTGTTTACCAAATTCTAGCCATTGACAGTGTTACTGTTGCTGTGGGAACATCAAAACCTATTTCTGAGACCCATGAGATGGGCTTGTCACCTGTCTAGGAAACCTGAGTTAGACTCCAGGTGTTAGAATATAGTGTTTACAGTATTCTACTCCATTGATTAAATAATTAAAAGATAGGGAGAAAGTTCAAGATAAAGCAAAAAGAAAAATTTATTGGCAGATGAAGCAGATTCCTGGGGCAAAGAGGGAACCCAGAGCTGGGAGTCTGGTGACTTTAAGGAGAGCTGTGTCTTCTTGGGTTCAGGTACCCACCCCATAGCAACTTTCCTCCCTCCCTCTTCTGTTCTCTTGTAGTTTCTCTGGTCTTTACTGGCATGGGGATTATGCCAGTGTTCCTCTCTGTGTTCTGCCATTTACCTTCTTATAGGGTCCCTGTCTCAGGCATCTAGAAATAGCTGCTGGCTGGTTAGAATTTGTCATCAATCAGGGTGGGTCCTTGGCCCCTATTTGTTGGTATTGTAATAGGGAAAGAGAAATTTGCAGCATAGGAGAGGAAATGAAACAATTTCCTTCCCCTTTCCCTTCTGTCCTTCCTCAGGACCCATGGGGTACAGGAGTACCAACTCTTGAAGGTTGTTCCCAAATTATATGTGCTATGACACAGAGCCAAACATGTATATACACATGAGTATGCATGTACACACACCTCTAGGATGGAGACAGGAGACAAGCAAACAAAGGCCAAGAAAAGAGGAAGCAAGTGGGAGTATTAAGAATGAAACAGAAAAGCGTGGAGTTTTGTCCTTTATAAAGATCTCATGAAGGGAGAGAGAGAAGATGGCGGCGACCTACACTGACGCATTTTGAACACGGGGAAAAAAGAGCCATAAAAAACACAGAGTTATTGGGCACTGTGCAAAAACCGGAGGGGCTAGACACCCCCCCCCCGCCCCCTGGGAACACTCACAGCTCCCAAGGGACTGTTAAAAGTCCCAGGGCAAGGCTCTCCCCATCTCTCACAGAAAAGGAAGCCACTAAACCCGGGATTCGGGAACTCCCATTTGGAGAGGCGCCTGGTAAGATCGATCCCAACTTACAGCAGGCAGAATCAGGGTCCACTTGGCCATAGATCGCTGGCCTATTGGGCTCCCCACACATCAGGTAGAATTTATACCCACTTAAAAAACTTTGCAAGATAGTGGAGGGCTTAGCAAGGAACAAACAGGGGGCTCAGCGGGTGGTCCGCAGCCGCTCGTGAAGCGGAGGGCAGAGGTTCCAAGAGAGCGCGGAAGCTGGGAACACAAAGGCGGGTGGGAGGGGCCGAATCCCGCACCCTTACGGTAGCGCAGCTGGGGAGGGAGCACAGCTGGCAGGGCGAAATCCCCACGAACCCACAGCAGGTCATCTGGGGAGAGAGACAGGCGTGGGCGGGGCCAGGGATCCATGCATCCAAGGCTGAGCTGCTGGGACGAGAGGTCCACTCAGGAAGCCGGAGGATCCAGGGCTTGGGGTACCCACGGGACCCATGGCAGCGCAGACAGGAAGGGAATCAGGCACAGAGTCCAGTCCTGTGGCGAGAAGCCTAGAGAGAAACCAGAAATCGGGACCATAGCTGTATCCTGGAAAATCCAAACATATTAGGTGTGGAGCCAGACCCTGTCAGCCTCCGTGACGACAAACAAAGCCCACAGAATCTGTGCCTGGGCAAACAGGCCCATACCATCAGAACCATTACAGGCTGATAACTCAGAGTGCAACATAGGGAAGTCTGAATTGGGAGCAGTGAAACAATCCTGGTCCATTACTCACAACCTGGGAATAGGCTGCACCAGCTCACAGTGCCTCAGGCGATTAAAACCACAGTGACCTTGAAATCCCCCTGTAAGCAACCACAGATAGACAAGTAACTCGTCCCCTGCACCAAATCATCCACTGTGGTTCCAAGCACAGAAAACAGACAGCTAAATGTATCCAATGGCAAAAGGTCAAAAAAAAAAATAGAAATCAAGGAATTATGACTCCAACAAAGCAGAATCATCCTAGCTCATCCAATTCGGATGACCACACACCAACAGAAACACATGAAAACATTGACAATTCTGCATTATGGAAAGTGATAGAGTCCCTGCAAGAAGAACTTAAATCTATGAAGGAATTCAAAGAAGCCACAATTCTACAAATCAAAACAAGGAACAACACCATTAAAGAGCTCCAAGCCAAGGTGACAGAGCTTGAACAGGAAAAGGAAAAAGCCATGAAAGATTTTCATACAAAAACAAGCAAGCTGGAGAAGGAAATGTACAAAACGAACAAAACCATACAAGACATGAAAAGAGAAATAGAAACAACAAAGAAAACACAGTCAGAGTTAAAAGAGGAAGTGGAGAACCAAGGGAAGAGAACAGGAACTACGGATGTGAGTATCAACAATAGGATGCAAGAGATGGAAGACAGGATCTCAGGCATGGAAGATTCAGTGGAAGAAATCAGTACAACATCCAAAGAAAATGAGAAGGCTAAAAAATCTCTCACCAACAACATCCAAGAAATCAAGGACTCAATGAAAAGATGGAACCTAAGAATTATAGGTATAGAGGAAAGAGAGGACTCCCGACTCCAAGGTCCAGGAAATATCTTCAACAAAATCATAGAGGAAAACTTCCCAAACCTGAAAAAAGAGATGCCAATAAAAATCAAAGAGGCTTACAGAACACCAAACAGATTAGACCAGAAGAGAAACTCCTCTCGCCATATAATAATTGAAACCCCAAATGTACACAACAAAGAAAGAATATTAAAAGCTGTTAAGATAAAAAGGTCAAGTCACATACAATGGCAGACCCATCAGAATTACACCTGACTTCTCCTCAGAAACGTTAAAAGCTAGAAAGGACTGGTCAGATATACTACAAGTCCTGAGAGATCATAGGTGCCCAGCCAGACTACTTTACCCAGCAAAACTCTCTATCAACATAGATGGAGAAAACAAGATATTCCATGACAAAATCAAACTTAAACAATATCTACCCACAAACACAGCCCAACAGAAAATCCTAGAAGGAAAATCCCAACCCAGAGAAGAAAACTCCACCCAAGAAAACAAAGGGAATAGAAAACCCCTCAGCAACTAAACCAAAAGAGGCACAGGACCACCACCTATACCAAACTAATGGGAAATAACAACCCCAGTTCACTAATATCCATCAACATCAATGGACTCAACTCCCCAATAAAAAGACATAGGTTTACAGAGTGGATCCGCAAGCAAGACCGTTCCTTATGCTGTATACAAGAGACACATCTAACTACGAAAGATAGACACTGCCTCAGAGTAAAGGGCTGGGAAAAGGTTTTCCAAGCAAATGGACCCAGGAAGCAAGCTGGAGTAGCCATCCTAATATCAAACCAAACAGACTTCCAACTGAAGTTAATGAAGAAAGACAAAGAAGGGCACTATATACTCATTAAAGGGAATATTCATCAAGAGGAAATCTCAATACTGAACATCTATGCCCCAAATACAAAGGCACCTACTTTTGTAAAAGAAACACTTCTAAAACTTAGAGCGCACGTCCATCACAACACATTAGTAGTGGGAGACTTCAACACCCCACTCACAACAAAGGACAGATCATCAAGACAGAAGACAAACAGAGAAATATTGAGTCTAACAGAGATCATGAAACAAATGGACCTAACAGATATCTACAGAACGTTTCACCCAAACACAAAGGAATACACCTTTTTCTCAGCACCCCACGGAACCTTCTCCAAAATCGACCACATAATTGGTCACAAGGATAGTCTCAATAGATACAAGAAAATTGAAATAACACCTTGTATCTAATCAGACCACCACAGAGTAAAGCTGGTCTTCAACAACAAAAGAATCAACAGAAAGCCTACACACACATGGAAATTGAACAGCTCCTTACTGGATGACCACTGGGTCAGGGAAGAAATAAAGAAGGAAATCAAAGACTTCTTAAAATCCAACGACAATGAAGACACAACATACCCAAACCTATGGGATACATTGAAAGCTGTGCTATGAGGAAAGTTCATAGCACTAAGTGCTTTCAAAAAGAAAATTGTGACAGCTCATATTAGTGAACTAACAGCTAAGCTGGGTGAATTGGAAAAAAAAGAAACAAACACTCCCAAGAAGAGCAGAAGACAGGAAATCATCAAACGTAGAGCTGAAATCAACAACTTAGAATCAAAAAGAACTATACAAAGAATCAATGAAACCAAGAGTTGGTTCTTTGAGAAAATCAACAAAATAGACAGACCCCTAGCCAAATTAACTAAAAGGCAAAGGGAAAGAACACAAATCAACAAAATCAGAAATGAAAAGGGAGAAATAACAACAGACATTGAAGAGATCCAGAAAATATTCGGGCATTACTTTAAAAATCTAGATTCCACTAAATTTGAAAACCTAAGCGAAATGGACAATTTCCTCGATAAATTCCACCTACCAAAACTAAATCAAAATTAGATTAATAGCTTAAACAGCCCAATAACACCTAAGGAAATAGAAACAGTCATTAATAATCTCCCAACCAAAAAAAGACCAGGGCCAGATGGCTTTAGCACGGAATTCTACCGGACCTTCAAAGAGGAACTAACAAAATTACTTTTCAAACTCTTCCACCACATAGAAACAGAAAGATCACTGCCAAACTCATTCTATGAGGCCACTGTCATTCTGATTCCTAAACCACACAAAGACCCAACAAAGAAAGAGAACTTCAGACCAATCTCCCTCATGAACATAGATGCAAAAATACTTAATAAAATACTAGCAAACCGAATTCAAGAACACATCAAAAGTATCATACACCATGATCAAGTAGGCTTCATCCCAGGAATGCAGGGATGGTTCAACATACGAAAATCTATCAATGTAATTGACCACATAAACAAGATGAAAGAAAAAAAACACATGATAATCTCACTAGATGCAGAAAAAGCATTTGACAAAATCCAACACCCCTTCATGCTAAAAGTTCTGGAGAGAACGGGCATACAAGGACCATACCTAGAAATAATAAAGGCAATATACAGCAAGCCAGTAGCCAACATCAAATTAAATGGAGAGAAGCTTGAAGCATTTCCTCTAAACTCAGGGACAAGACAAGGATGTCCACTTTCACCATATCTCTTCAATATAGTACTTGAAGTCCTTGCTAGAGCAATAAGACAACTAAAGGAGATCAAAAGGATAAAAATTGGAAATGAAGAAGTCAAATTATCCCTATTCGCAGATGATATGTTGGTATATATAAACGACCCCAAAAACTCCACCAAAGAACTCTTACAGCTGATAAACAACTTCAGCAAGGTGGCTGGATACAAAATTAACTCAAAAAATTCAGAAGCCCTTTTTTATACAACAAACAAATATACCGAGAAAGAAATAAGGGAAACAACCCCCTTCACAATAGCCACAAATAACATAAAATACCTGGGGGTAACTCTAACCAAGCAAGTAGAGGACCTATATAACAAGAACTTCAAGCCCCTGAAGAAAGAAATGGAAGAGGCCTTTAGAAGATGGAAAGATCTCCCATGCTCATGGATAGGTAAGATCAACATAATAAAAATGGCTATCCTACCAAAAACAATATATAGATTTAATGCAATTCCTATCAAAATACCAACACAATTCTTTATAGACCTGGAAAAAGCTATTCTCAACTTCATATGGAACAACAAAAAGCCCAGAATAGCTAAATCAATCCTGTACAATGAAAAAACATCTGGAGGTATCACCATCCCAGATTTCAAGCTGTACTACAGAGCAACAGTAATAAAAACAGCATGGTACTGGTATAGAAACAGACCAGTGGATCAATGGAATCGAATTGAAGACCCAAACATGGATCCACACACCTATGGCCAACTAATCTTTGACAAAGAAGCCAAAACGCACAATGGAAGAAGGACAGCATCTTCAACAAATGGTGCATGTCCAACTGGATGGCCACTTGCAAAAGAATGAAATTAGATCCATACCTATCACCTTGTACAAAACTTAATTCCAAGTGGATCAAAGACCTTAACATAAGGCCAGCCACACTAAAGATACTAGAAGAAAAAGTAGGAGAAACCCTCGAACTCATTGGCACAGGTGACAACTTCCTGAACAGAACACCAACAGCTCAGGACCTGAGATCAACAATCAATAAATGGGACCTCATGAAACTGAAAAGCTTCTTTAAGGCAAAGGACACTATCATTCGAACAAAATGGCAACCAACAGACTGGGAGAAAATCTTCACCAACCCCACATCTGATAGAGGGCTATTATCTAAAATCTACAAAGAACTCAAGAAATTAAATGCCAAGAAACCAAATAATCCAATCAAAAAATGGGAGATGGAGCTAAATAGAGAATTCACAAAGGAGGAATCCCTAAGGGCTGAGAGACACCTGAAGAAATGTTCAACATCCTTAATCATCAGAGAAATGCAACTCAAGACGACCTTGAGATTCCACCTAACACCTGTCAGAATGGCTAAGATAAAGAGCTCAAATGATAGCGCATGCTGGCGAGGGTGTGGAGAAAGGGGAACCCTATTCCATTGCTGGTGGGAGTGCAGACTTGTGCAACCACTATGGAGGTCTGTCTGGCGATATCTTAGAAATCTAGGAATAACCTTGCCTCAGGACCCAGCCATACCACTTCTGGGTATACACCCAAAGGACCTCTCACGGAGACATAGGGAAGTCTCCTCATCTATGTTCATAGCAGCCTTATTTGTAATAGCTAGAAATTGGAAACAACCAAGATGTCCCTCAACTGAAGAATGGATTAAAAAATTGTGGTACATCTATACAATGGAATATTACTCAGATATCAGAAAAAATGAAATCATGCAATTTGCAACCAAATGGATGGATCTAGAGGAGCTCATCCTGAGTGAGCTAACCCAGTCTCAGAAGGATGCACATGGCATCTATTCACTTATAGTAGGCTTTTACCTATATCGTACAGGATATCTGTACTGCAACCAACACACCAAAAGGAACAAGGACATAATTTTTTTTTATCTTTTTCTTTTTCCTTCTTTTTTTCTTTTTTCTTTTTCCTTTTCCCTTCTCTTTTTCCTCTCTTTTTTTGTTGATATTCTTTGTTTTTGTGGGTTTGTGTGTTTGTTGGTCTTTTTTTTTAGTATTCCTCCAGTAGCAATGAGACACCATTCACTGGCAGTACTGCCTTGTAGGCCCCCGGTGAATGAAGAGGCTCTTGGCCCTCATATGACTCCTGATCTGTGGTGAGAGAATGTTAGGCAGGGACACTCCACCCCAGAGGAACAAGACGGAAGGGTCAGGGGGTAGAGCATGGGAGGGTAGGGCTGGGAAGCGGGAAAAGAGGACAATATGATAAGGATGTAACCTGAAGCAACAAACAAATACATTTATTAACTAAAAAAAAAAAAAAAAAAAAAAGGCAGGGGGCAGGGCTGGAACACTGTGAATGGAATAGAGGATACAGCCATTCGGCCTGGTTTTGCAGACCTCCAGGTACAGAGAAGACGTGGAGCTAAGGTAAAATACAAGAGAATTGTGGTATTGGCCCATGCCTTTGACTTCAGCGGAGATGGGGCGGGGGGCGGGGGAGAGCACCATAGAGTTGGTGGTCTTATATATTCTGGAGTCATTCGGAGCGGGGTGGTAAGGGTGCATACTCTTGGTCCCACCATTCAAGAAGAGTACACCCTTGGTCCCAGCTCCCAGCACATTGGAGACAGAAACGGGCAGATCCCGAAGCTCAGGGTCAGCCTGATGCAGGGCAAACTCTAAATAGAGAAAAACTTCGATCCAGGAGTGGTGGAACACATCTTTGATCCCTTCAGATGGGAAACACAGGTCCCTGATCCCAATATTACACTTCAGAGACACACACATGGGATTTGGAGGGACCTAGGTTTGGAGGCTACTTACAAAAGGCCTTCTCGATGCAGGCAGATTGTCCTTTGGGATCTCAAAATATATACACTAGAGCTGGTTTAGCTCCAAGGTGACAGAATGATTTCTTCTTTAACCCGGATTGAAAGATAACGCTTTGTATGTTGTCAGAAGGCCAAATTTGCTTCAGGAGAAGTACTACCTAGCCCCCCATGCCCCCCCCCAAAAAAAGAGAGCAATTGTCCTAGGGTTGGGATTGGGGCAGGGCTCTGTTCTTATCATTCCAGGAGAATCGAAGCATCCATTAGGGGAGCCCGGGGTTGGCTGGACAGCAGAATCCTCAGCAGAGAGCAGAATCAGGCACCAAGGAGGACGAGTGACCCAGTTGATTCTGCCTGGCAGACTTCCTCAATAGCTGTCTCCATCGGGGGCCTGTAACCACCACAGCAATCCAATGTCACTGGGACCGCTCAGCTCTACACAATGCCCCGGCAGGAACCTCAGTGAAGCCTGCAAGATCAGCTTCTGCCTACAAACCCCTTAGGTCATCTAAACAGCTGAGAACAGAAGGACTGAACATAAGACGAGTGTACTAACATTTTTAATCATTTTTCCCATTTGGGTTCGGGCCCCAAACAGGTCTACTATGACCCAAATCAGCAGGAAGTCACTTTAAGAGAGAGACGTCCCATGCCCAGTGGATGGGGAAGGTGTTTCTCCGCCCTTCTCTTAGGTTATTTGAAGGATAACTGAAAACTCTGATATGTAGGGGAAGAGACTACAAGCTGATAAATGGTCCTGTCTTAATGGGTTTTGGAGGTTAGCCTCAGGGAATTCCTACTTTTCCTTTTCTGTATCCTTCTTCCTCTCCTATGTAGGAGTGCATGGGCTTGAGAAAAATGAGATATAGGCATAGCACAGGAAGGTCCAAGAAGAAGGGGCAGATTATTGAATATGCCCTTTTACCTTTGTATATTGATACAAAATTAGAAGTTTATTTGGCTAAAGTGGTATTGACCATTGTTTATTGTGCAAAAATAAGATTGTATTGGATTACATCGGTATTGATCTTTGTATATTGATACAAAATTAAGATTATAGTTGGCCACAATTGTATTGACCCTTGCATATG
The DNA here is from genome assembly GCA_907164525.1 of Lophiomys imhausi. Lineage (NCBI taxonomy): Eukaryota > Metazoa > Chordata > Mammalia > Rodentia > Muridae > Lophiomys > Lophiomys imhausi. Next base: position 1,630,653 of record CAJQZJ010034238.1, read on the forward strand.
GACGTAACATAAGATTATATTGGGCTACATAGGCATTGATCTTGGTATATTGATACATCATTAAGAGTATATTTAACCACAATTGAATAGATCTTTTTATATTGATAGAAATTTAAAGGTAATGCTTCCTAATGGTATCATACCTAGAGATACTTAAAAATAAAATGTGAAGCTCTGACCTCTTGATATCAACCATCTAAAACGGTCTAGGATAGTTAAAACAAACTCCTAGTCATGCAAACATGTCACTTTGTTAGCTACTATGACAGTCTATCACAGATATTCTCTAAACTACCCAGTAATCAAGTTGCTAAGAGACAAGCAACATTTGCTTATCTAAATACAAGAGATGGATAGGGCATTTTCAAAAACCCCAAGAGATCTGCAGAATATGGCATTCAAAGATGTTATCTTAAATGAAGATTTTTTTTTGATATCGAGACATATCAGCTCCTGACAGCACCCCCTATTCTACTCCAAGTAGAAGATAAGCATCGAAGAACCTCCACTGTAAGATGGTTGAATTAGTGGCAAGCCTTTCTCTTGGCATGAAAAAAACCCTTGCACCAACTGCAGACAGACTGCTGTCCAATAAGGACAAAACTTGGTAGCAGGGAAGTCGACAGCCTAACTCTGCCAAGACAGGGTAGGTAAGTCCTTCATAATCCCTGCTCTACAACAAATGTCTGTCAGAGAATCAGGACCCAAAGGCTGAAGATTGATGCTGGAATGTATGGAGAGAAAATGGGAACTGTCCAGGCAGTCATTGGTATGTTCTTTCTTAGTTTTGGAAGCTGCAGGCCCTGCACTTCCTATATAAGCAAATATATTTATCCCTCTCAGGTCTCTGAGGTAGTTGAAGAATAGACAGCTAGAGTCTCATAGTTAAATTTTGAACTGTTTAGGAATCAAGAGGGTGTTATAGATCTAAGAAGATACTCTTAAAAGTGTGTTGCAAGATAGTATGAATGTTGAGTCACATATAGACCTTTAAACTCATGGAGTTGGTTAGATAGTAGAATGTTAAAGTCAGGGGCCAAATATGTATAAACTGGACATTGGGAAGGTATACTAGGCCATTTAACTCTCATAAATGTGGCATATTTATATCTATTGTTTTGTATAATACTTACTGTTATAAGAGAAGGAACCATCTGTTGGACTGAAATGGGAAACTCCTGGGGGGAAGAGGGTGGAAGGGCGGGATAGGAAGGGGGAATAGGGA
>CAJQZJ010034238.1:1631977-1676234 GCA_907164525.1 Lophiomys imhausi
TTTTTTTTTTTTTTTTTTTTTTTTTTTTTCGAGACAGGGTTTCTCTGTATAACAGCTCTCGCTGTCCTAGACTCACTTTGTAGACCGGGCTGGCCTCGAACTCACAGAGATCCGCCTACCTCTGCCTCCCAAGTGCTGGGATTAAAGGCATGCGCCACCAACGCCTGGCTAAATCTTAAAGCACAAAAAGAAATTATTCATGGTGAGAAGAAGAGCCCAAATGTATGAAAATAGGAAAATGAATATGACTGTTAGTGATAGGAGATATAAAACAGGACTTTCTTTGGACTGGCAGCTCCCAAATAATGATGGGGAAACTTTTTATTATTTATGAATGCTTGGCCTTAGCCTAGGCTAGTTCCCAACTAGCTTTTATTTTAAATTAACCCCTTCATAATCTACATTCTGCCACATGGCCCAGGATACCTTTCAATCTTAGTCCCAGCACTCTTTCTTCCTTTGTGTCTGGCTGGTGACTCTTCCCATCTCTGATCCTTCACAGAATTCCTATCTCTTTCTGGATATCCAGCCTTCCTCTCCTGTCTTTGCTTTTGACTGTTCAGGTCTTTGTTAAACCGATCAGATGGTGTTGGAGGGGGTGTTTAGAAAATACTATGCAGCCAAAGAATAATCATAACAAAGTCTGGCCTATAATCAGATCTCTGTTGATACAGAAATCAGCATTTGAATAATGCAAAGACACCCTTTATATGGATGGAGCACAAAAAGATCACCCCAACAGAAATGACAGGAGGAATGATTCTCTAAAGCCAGGCAGATACACAAGGGCCTTAAGGACTTGGGGGTGCTAAGTTCAGTAGATCCTGAGTTTCCTGGGACAGGCAACAATGATGGGATCTGATTCATACTTGGAGCATCTGTTTGACTGTTTGAAGGAGTACTGAATGAAGTGAGAAAAACCAGCCAACAACTCCTTACAGTAATGAAGGCAACAATTCCCAGCATCAGCATTGCAGACTCCAAGAGAGGCAGGGCAAGTGCGAAGCTGCAGTTGACTGGCAGGACATTGTGATTTTAAAATAACCAAATTTTTCAGTGAATTGCACCTTCTTTCACATTCCTAGTATTAAAGCTTGAATTTTTGCCATTGAAAAAACTATACATTGAACTCTTAATCCATTGCACCTTACCATATGACTGTATTTAGAAGGAGGCTTTATGAAGAAGCAATTAAATGTGCTTACGGGGTGAATTGGATCCAAATGTGACACAAATGATTGACCTTAATCTTGTCTGAGAAATTAAGACGCAGACAAGTCCAAAGGGATGACATTTAGAAAACTCATGGAAAGGACATGGGCGAGCCAGGAAGAATGACCTCAAACCAAGGCCACCACCTTGTCAGATTCACAGCATTTAGAATTCTGAGAAAATAAACTATTGCTTAAGAAATCCAGCACGTTATGCTTTGTTATGGCTGGGTTAGTAAAGAAATAGACAGTGTACATGCGGATTCTAGAAAAAGAACAAAACCAAGGCTGATCCCAGTATTCGGGACACACAGTTGGAGGGAGGGACCTTGGCCATGTGCTGTTTGAGATGGTGGGGCAGCAGATCAGGCTGCCAACTCCTCACTTCCCTTTATGCATTTAAGGCTCAGGGGGGAGTGTTTAGTTGGAGGAAAGTAAATATGATGTCATCATCCAAGGCTAAAGGAGTAGATAGAGTCTCTAGAGGGAGGACAGACAGAAACAACAGTTTAATTCTGAGCTCACAGAAACTAACTTGAATAATCAAAGCCAACAAGAATCACCAAAGGCATTAAGGACACCAAGATATTCAAATGCACCAAAGGAAAACAACCACATCTAAGAAAGTGGGTTGAAAGGCCTTTTCTGCTGGTTATTTTGAATAAAAGACTATTGTTTGAAATTCTCAATTTCATATGGAACAACAAAAAACCCGGAATAGCTAAATCAATCCTGTACAATAACATCTGGAGGTATCACCATCCCAGATTTCAAGCTGTACTACAGAGAAATAGTAATAAAAACAGCATGGTACTGGTATAGAAACAGACCAGTAGATCAATGGAATCAAATTGAAGACCCAGAAATGAACCCACACACCTATGGCCACCTAATTTTTGACAAAGAAGCCAAAACTGCTCAATGGAAAAAGGACAGCATCTTCAAAAACTGGTGCTAGTCCAACTGGATGTCCACTTGTAAAAGAATGAAATTAGACCCATACTTATCACCTTGTACAAAACTTAAGTCCAGGTGGATCAAAGACCTTAACATAAGTCCGGTCACACTAAATCTACTAGAAGAAAAAGTGGGAAAAACCCTCGAAATCATTGGCACAGGTGACAACTTCCTGAACAGAACCAACAGATCAGAACCCAAGACCAACAATCAATAAATGAGACCTCATGAAACTGAAAATCTTCTGTAAGGCAAAAAACACTGTCATTCGAACAAAACGACAGCCTACAGACTGGGAGAAAATCTTCACCAACCCCACATCTGACAGAGGGCTAATATCCATAATTTACAAAGAACTCAAGAAATTAAATGCCAAGAAACCAAATGATCCAATTAAAAAATGGGGGAAAGAGCTAAACAGAGAATTCACAAAGGAGAAATTCCCAAAGGCTGAGAGACACTTGGAGAAATGCTCAGCAAGATGACTCTAAGATTCCATCTCACACCTGTCAGAATGGCTAAGATCAAAAGCTCAAATGACAGCACATTCTGGCAAGGGTGTGGAGAAAGGGGAATCCTCCTCCATTGCTGGTGGGAGTGCAGGCTTGTGCAACCACTATGGAGGTCAGTCTGGCGATATCTTAAAAAACTTGGAATAGCTCTGTCCCGGGACCCAGTCATACCACTTCTGGGTATACATCCAAATGACTACTCACCTAATCACAAGGAAGTTTCCTCATCTATGTTCATAGCAGCCTTATTTGTAATAGCTAGAAACTGGAAACAACCCAGATGTCCCTCAACTGAAGAATGGATTAAAAAACTATGGTACATCTACACAATGGAATACTACTGAGCTATCAGAAACAATGAAATTATGTAATTTGAAGCCAAATGGATGGAACAGGAAAAGCTCATCCTGAGTGAGCAGAAGGATGCACATGGCATCTATTCACTTATAGTTGGATTTTAGCCATATAGTACAGGATAACTATACTACAACCAACACACCAAAGGGAACATGAACATAGACTTTTTTGTTGTTGTTTTTTGTTTGTTTGTTTGTTTGTTTGTTTGTTTTTTCTCCCTGTCTTTGAGACACTTTTCCCTGGTGGTACTGCCTTGCAGTCCTCCAGTGTATGAGGAGGCTCTTGGCCCTCATATGACTGCTGAACTGGGGTGGGGGAATGTTATGTGGGGACACTCCACTCCAGAGGAGTGGGATGGAAGGGTTAGGGGGTAGAGGGTGGGAAGGCAGGACTGGGAGGGGTAGAAAGAGGACACTATGATGGAGATGTAACATGAAGCAATAAACAAATAATTTTTTAAAAAACAGAAATTTTAGAGTGCAGAGATATCCCAAAAAACATTTAGTTTTTTGTTTTTTTTTATATAAGTACTTTATTTTTTTTCTTCAAGTTACATCTCAGTCACAAACCCTTCCCTATTCCACCTTCCTGTCCCACCCTTCCACCCTCTTCCCCTACAACAGCTTCCCTTTTCAATCCAACAAATGGTTCTTTCTCTTATAACAGTAAATTCTATACAAAACAGCAGAATTAAATGTGCCACATTTATGAGAGTTAAATGGCCCAGTATACCTTCCCAATGTCCAGTTCATACATATTTGGCCCCTGACTTTAACCTTCTACTTTCTAACCATCTCCATGAGTTTAAAGTTCTATAACTGACTTAGCTTTCATACTAACTTGCATCACTATTATAACCATCTTCTTAGATCTAGAACGCCCTCTTGATTCCTAAACAATTCAAAATTTAGCTATGAGACTCAAGCTGTCTATTCTTCAACCACCTCAGAGAGCTGAGAAGGATAAATATATCTGATTATATAGGAAGTGCAGGGCCTGCAGCTTCCAATACTAAGAAATGACAAACCAGTGACTACCTGGACAGTTCCCATTTTCTCTCCATACATTCCAGCATCAGTCTTCAGCCTTTTGGTCCTGTTTCTCTGACAGACATTTATTGTAGAGCAGGGATTATGAAGGAGTAACCTACCCTGTCTTGGCAGAGCTAGGCTGTCGACTTCCCTGCTACCAAGTTTTGTCCTTTTTGGACAGCAGTCTGTCTGCAGTTGAAGCAAGGAGTTTTTACATGCCAAGAGATAGGCTTGCCACTAATTCAACCATCTCACACTGGAGATTCTTCGATGCTTATCTTCTACTTGGAGTAGAATAGGGGGTGCTGTCAGGAGCTGATATGTCACAATATCAAAAAAAAATCTTAATTTAAGACCACATCTTTGAATGCCATATTCTGCAGATCTCTTGGGGTTTTTGAAGATGCCCTATCTATCTCTTGTATTTAGATAAGCAAATGTTGCTTGTCTCTTAACAACTTGATTACTGAGTAGCTTAGAGAATATCTGTGATAGACTGTCATAGTAGCTAACAAGGTGACATGCATGCATGACTAGGAGTTTGTTTTTCTTAACTATCCTAAACAGTTTAAGACGGTTGGTATCAAGAGGCCAGAGCTTCACATTTCATTTTTAAGTATCGCTAGGTACGATACCATTAGGAAGCGTTACCTTTAATTTTGTATCAATATACAAAGATCTATTCAAATGTGGCTAAATATACTCTTAATTTTGTATCAATATACAAAGATCAATGCCTATGTGGCCCAATACAATCTTAATATTGCGTCCATATACAAGGGTCAATACCACTGTGGCCAACTATAATCTTAATTTTGTATCAATATGCAAATATCAATACCGACGTAGACCAATACAATCTTATTTTTGCACAATAAACAATGGTCAATACCACTTTAGCCAAATATACTACTAATTTTGTATCAATATACAAAGGTATAAGGGCATATTCAATAATCTGACCCTTCTTCTTGGTCCTTCCCGTGCTATGTCTATGTCTCAATTTTTCTCAAATCCGTGCATTCCTACATAGGAGATAAAGAAGGATACAGAAAAGGGAAAGAAGGAATACCCTGGGTCTAACCTCCAAAACCCATTAAACAGGACCATTTAACAACTTGTAATCTCTTCCCCTAAATAACAGAGTTTTTAGTTGTCAACAATGTCCATCCAAGGGGGGCATTATTCTCCCTTGCAGATATATAGTCACAAGCTTTGTTCATAGTGTAATGAGAAATTTGATGGGGGGGGGGATAGAGAGAACACAAAGAGGGTTTATTTGATATTTTTTGTAGAGAAGTGTTATGCAACATGCATATGTTGATGTCAACCAAGGGTTGAGAGGGAAGACGGAAATTAATACTTTAGAGAATACAGCAGGGTACCAGGAAAGAAAAGCTGGTGAGAGGTTGAAAATGGTTGGGACCTGTTTCCCCTAGTTCCAGCACCTAGCTAGTCAGCAACTAGTTAGGAGCCCAGAAAACACTATCTAACATCACTCAGGAATACTGATTACTAGGTGAAGTTGGTACAAGCATATCACTCTGGCCATCCTTTGTTTCCTTAAAAAAAGGTGGGGGGGGGAGGATAAAGGAAAAAAAAAAGGGAAAGGAAATGCCAATGTAAAGTCTTCTCACACCAGCATGGAAGCAACAAACCAAGACCTAGGAAAATCTGGAGAAGAAAACCTTGCTAAAGTTATATTCCTATCAGTCATTACCTAATTTAAATAACTACCCTCGCCCCAGCCGCCTTGCTAGCCACATTTTCATAATTACCACACAGTTTAATTCAGTATATGAGTGTCCCTGATTTTAATTTTCTAACGAAACTCTTATGCTACATAAATTAAGCAGCACAAAGACAGAACAAAGGGCAGTATGAGAAAGAAGTCTCCAGAAGCCAGCCCACGCTGAAGAGAAGGATGAGCACATAAGAACATACCCAGGTTTGGGAGTTTTAAGTCCTGGTCCCCCTACTCTTTCAGCTTTCTTCCATGTTTAGCCATACCATGAAAGGAAATATGGGAACTGTGAAGTGTTCCCAGCCTGAGGAGAAGACTAGAATGTGTCAGTCCCGCTGTGCTTGTCTTCACTTCTGAGTTCTTCCTCCGCCACGGTAGCCAGTGCCCAGGTTTGACCCTCAGTTTCTGAACTTACAAGTACTATGTCCTGATCAATGTGACAGTGTCCAAATTGTAAGATGCCACTTACTACTTTATTTTACTTAAAGATTATAGAGTCACTTAAAACAATTAAGTAGCTCTTAGCACCCTCTCTTAGGTGACCTTCTGGGCCCACAGCCAGGCAGTGGCATGGTCCTTCTGCCTCTCATCTTGAGGAAGCCTAGGAGATTTCCACTCATTAAAGGGACATATAATTCTCTTAATCCAGAAGACCAATGTGTTCCCTTTTCCTGGTGCATGTGACAGTCTCCCTCCTTATCTCAAAAGCAAATGTCACTTGATATTGTGACTAAATTCTGTTACTCTATTACAGCCCCAACCCCTAGGTCACTGTGACAGAGCCATAGGATTTAAAGTCTAATTCTTTTTAGCTTTTGGCTAGGGTTAGTGAATGGAGATAAATAGAACTCCTTTGCTATTTATATATATCCCAGCTTTGATGTAGGTTTAGATTCAAAACATTTAAAACTCCTTCAGAGGTGACAAATAAAACAATTAGCAGGAAAGTACACAAGCCTACCTTTAGTTAAGGACTGTGTCTCAGTTTTTCTTCTGGACAGTATTTGGGAAAATTATCTTCATGAGGGTTTTATTGTCACTGATTGCTTGGAACTGTTCCTTGAGCATTTGTCAACAAATTGCTCCAATAAAAGGACTTGCAATAAATCCCCAGTGTCCTATGGATTCATTGCCTTGTAGGTGTGATCTTTCTTGGATATATTGCAGCCTGGTGGTTCAATGACTTTGTAATTTAAACTCTAACTCGTAGAGGGAACTGAACAGACTTGTGTTCTTAAAGTAATGACTTAAAGCTGCAATTCTGAAGACACAAGAGTTTCATGACTGCTTTGTTTGTACTGTTCTTCTCTGCTGATAAAAGTGTGCTCAAATTGGGGAGGAGTAACTAAGTCTGAGAGTTGTCTCCAGTCAGGAACTAGTGAAGCCACTACATTTATTGCTGTTGAAGAAAAATCATAGGAGACACACCCTAAAAGCATTCAAATAGTGGAAGGAAATATTATTTTAGAAGAAGCAGACTGATATTTCTAGTAGAGCTGAAGTGGTGATGTTAAAAGGGAAGGATGTAACTGAATTTAAAATGAGACTTGTGCCCCTAGCCAACCATAAACAGTTTTCCCAACATTAAGAACATCCAAGTTGAGGTTATGTAGAGACATCCTGAGGTGAGGTGGTCATTTTTAATCCCTAATATTGCTTGCCTATGTTAGGAGTAAATTCATTCATTAATATATTACTAATATTTTCATTAAAATGTTGTTTATCAAATAATAGTTGTATATGCATAAGCACTACTTAGCTATTGTGAAAACAGTAACAGGCCAGAACAGACATGGCAATGATGGTGGATGAAAACATTTATAGCACTTGACATCATAAGTGGTAGAGAGATACCAAACCCCAAATAATACACATGACTAATTTAGGGTTGAAGTACAACAAGGGAAGAAATGCCATACTATGAAAAGGTATAACAAAAGAACCTCCTGAACTTGGTAGCAGTGACAGGGATGTGTTTGATGGTTGGGAAGAAATCTTTCCTGCTGATCTGATGTTTGTGTAGAAAGTAGAAGACATTTGGTGTGGTGATGAGGAGACAGGAAAGGCTGCTTACAAGCAGAGTGAGTACATAAGAGAATCCAAGCAGAAGGTGTTCCTGGTATGAATTTCTTCCTGATTCTTTTACTAGGAATGATTTATGAGCAATAACTAGACAATTTTCCAGGTCCTTACCCTTTGAGCATTATCTTGGTTAGGGTTAGAAATGCTAATTTATCAAATACTTGAGTGAATATTATCATTAAAGAAATTTCATATCTGGGGATATAGAGACTGTTTGGTGGTTAAGCTGCTTTGCCTGGGGACCCAGGTTTAATTCTCAGCACCCACATGATAGCTCACAACAATCTGTAACTCCAGTTTCAGGGGATTTGATTTTTCTCTTCTAGCTTCTGTGAGCACCTGCCACGTGTGTGGTACAAAGACATGCATGCAATTAAAGCACCTACAATGCATGAAAAAGTTAAAAGTAAAGTAAAAAAAAATTGAAAAGAAGTTTCAGATGCAACATTAAAAGATCTAACAGGAAGCCAAGGAAGAACAATAAAGGTTCTGGGAGTGCAGGTTGAAAGGCATGCTGAGTAAACAGATTGGCCTGCATTCTGTGAATAATAGTAAATCTTTATAACTGGAAATTAAACATGAGAGGATTCTTCTTAAGGCTTCTTCTGTCTCTCTGTGAATGACAGAATTGAGCACACACATTGGAGCATGCCAAGCAGTCATCATCAGTGTGGAGGAAAACGGAGAGGTAAGGAGCCATGTGTTAGAAAAACAAGAAGAACTGACATGCAGAGTTGAAGACTCTCTCGGAGCAATGAGTATGGATATTTTAGGTAAAATCTCTTTCTCTAGTTTTTATACAGCAATTTGATATGCCTATATCTTACCAGATATAAATCCCAGGAGCAAGTGTAGACCCAGGATGAGTGCGATAAACTCCAAAGCCATATAGAAGTTTGGAATGTTGACAAGAGTGTTTGTTTGTTTAAGGAAGACTGGCATATTTTTACTTACTGGTTCAGGTAACTATGTTGGGAGAGTCAAGGCAGAGTGTTTCACATCATGATGTGTCAGGAATCAGAGGAGAGGGAATGCCAAGGTTCCTAAGGAAATGATATTCACACCAAGGATCCCAGCATGTCATTTGAATATAGCAAGATAGATGCAGGAAGAAAAACAGACTTGACTGAGCCTTAGCATCAAAGGATTAGTAGATAAGAAGGTCTGGTGAGGCCAAGAGAGAATAGTTAGAAGCCATCAGTAAAGAAGCTTTGTCACATGTGGTCGGTTTATAATTTGGAGACAGGATCTTTTAAAAATAGTATCAAGGTCCTCTGCAACATGAAGTGAATGTAAGTTTCCTATATTGGGGTTAGAAAAAAAGGTTATTGGGAAATGTGCATCCAAGCAAGCAAAAAATAAAAGCTTTTCATCCCATTTCTGTGGCTTGGAGGATTAGGATTAGGCTTGGGGATTGTGTCTCAATGACTTCCTGTGTGCTTTCACTTTGCTAGCTGATGTGAGGGTATCTCTAGGACAGAGAATGATGCAGGATGTGGAGACCAGTTTGGATCATCACCAAACACAGGCTTTATAATTAGCATATTAACTATCCTGCTCAGAAAGCTTGCTTGTTGGAGGCTTGGTCTCCCACTGATGAAATTATTTTGAAAAGTTCTAGAAACTTCGGGAAGCAGAATTTAGCTGGTGGCAGTAGGTCAGTAGTGATGGTTCTCAGGAATATCCTGGCCCTGGTCACTTTATGCCTCTGCATATTCTCTTTGTCACAAGCCCTGTTGTAGATTCAACCACTAGGACATTCTGTCAATGGCCATGGAACCAATGCTCTGGAACGTTGGACTAAAAGAAATCTTCCTTTCTTTGGTCTACATTGTAATGTCATGCATTTTTGTTGGAGCTGTGTAAACTAACACATGCAACAGACAAACTCAAAAAAGAACCAACAGAACCAGAAGGATTACAATAACAGAAAACCAAAAAGGGCCAAGTAGCCAGAAGTTAAGTGAAATAATGAGCCACTGGGAAATCTGCAAACATTGAGGAAGAAGCCAAACGACATCGAAAATTAAGACCATCAGGCATGGTAGCATGCACTTTTAAAATCAGTATGCCGGAAGCAGAGCCAGGCAGATCTCTGTGTATTCTAGACCAGCCAGAACAACTAAGTGAAACTCTGTCTCGAAAAACAAACAACAACATATCCTAGAAAGTCAAGCAAACTTTATGGCTGAGGTGAAGAGATGCTAAACAGGGCAGCTGGGACAGCGTCCTGGGAGTGAAGGAGACACCCAGCTAGACTCAACCTAGGCAATGTTATTTCCTTGTGGATCCTGATAAAAACCAAGCCAAGCCAAGCCTGGCCTGAAGATGGTAGTTAATGAAAACAACCGCTTGATAAGAAAGTGTCTGCCTGGAAGAAATGCTTGAAAACACATGGTCCTTTGTCTTTGAAGATGGCCTTATCATACTTTCGACTCTAAGTTGGGATTAGCAGCCAGAAAGAAGAATCATTTTCTATTTTCTTTCGCTGGTGGTAGCTGACTAGCCTGCGTAGTCCCTGGAAAATAGGATTGCAATGCTTTGCAGGTTCGGAAATAACGTTTCTTCTAGGACCCATCATCTGAGGAGTAAAAACCAAATAAACATATTTATCCTAGGCTTACAGCATGCTGGTGCATCCAAGGATGGTGTGCTACATGCTTTTCAGGAGCACTCTTCTTGAGAAGAAAAACACTGGGATAGCTTGAACAATACTTTGTTTTGACCCAGGCACAAATATAACTGTGTTTGAAGTACCCTCTCTCTCACACTTGTCTGGGTGCATTTCATATTATAGATCAAGGAGTCCTGGGGCTGCCCAATCTGGACTTAGCCTCCTCCCCTATCAAGATCATGCTCTGGCACCTAGGACATCTTTGTTCAAATGGTCTTGACCCCACATTCACAGTCTAGGTGTGTCTTTTTCATCCTCATTGTTCCAATAACAGCCTAGTAGATTTACACTGGGCTGACTGGGGACCAAGTGTAAATCTACTAGGCAATGACTGGGGATTACACCAGTGGCTTAACTTGCATGGTGTCATGGCTGACACCATAGAATTTCCCATTCCGGTCCCTCCTCCATTTCTGCTGCTGCCTTCCATTCTCTCTGATGACTCGAGACAGTTACAAAGACTGTCTTTCCAATAAAAACTGCTACTGGTTTTCAAACTGAGGTTTATCTCCCTCGAGCTGTATCTCCATTGCAGAGGACACTTCTGGCTACACTTTTCAACGTGTTAGGGCTTTGTAATTACAAAAATTACACATTACAGAGAAATTTTAACTCACAGAAATTAATAAAGTCACCAGATTTAGAATGTAAATAGGTAACAGACACATTGTTGCTTTGTCTCAGTACCGTATGCAAGAAACAAAAATAACCATAGGGGACTTAAATGGAAGGATAATCTATTGTGAAAATGTTAAAGTTTTTATGTAGAAGACTTGAAAAAAAAAACATCCATTCATGCATTAAGACATATGTCTTCCCATGGAAGAATTGAAGCCACATTTACAGAAAGGACAAGAATCAGGGTGATTCTGGATACAGTCTAGTAGAAACCCCAGGACTCCCTTTTGGGCTCTCATAGGTAGACATCATCTCTGGCCCTTCTTGTGCTTTGAAAATATTATTTGGGATGCAGATTTCACAGAAGTGTGAGACCACCTTGCCTGGCTAAAGAGCCTGCCTCTTGGCCAGGGCACTTTGACAAAGCAGAGAACTTGTTTCTAGAAAACAACACTTCCATTACCAGAGCCCAAGGTAATGGATTTGTGAAATAAAAATTGAAGGCATTCATTGTGAATTTTCCCACATCACTCTGTCATTGATATTCAGTTATGGCTACACACACCAAGTTAACCTTTAAAAAGTGCAATGTCTTCTGGATATGGATGTCAAGACCATTACAAACATGGAAAATTATTGTAGTATTTTAGACTAGCTGATCTTAAATATAGAACTTTGAGTTGACCTTGTTTACCTAGGGTTTGCTGACCTAAATGCTTTCAACATGGCCCTTGCTGTTTAAACACCACTGAAAATTGGCCCTTGCCCTAAACCCTCCTGATGTGAAGCTAGTTTCTTGGAATAAATGATAGTTTTCTGGCAGATGGAGGGAATGTTGATTTTGTGTTCCAGGTACAGGATGGGACTCAATGTAAAAACTTGCAGTGCCTGGCCATTTCCATAGTGACAGTTTATTTATTTCCCCCACCATGTGTCAGGCTCATTAGCTACTTACTCCTCTACTGCTCATTCCAGCCCTAGGAACCATTCCCTGCAGTACCAGCCTGCAGAGACACAGAAACTGAGGATCAGCAAATGTTAACCATTTGGCCAGAGTCTCAGTAGGGCTGGAATGGGATTTGAAATCAAATCTGTTTAACCATAACACCTTGTCTCTTTCCACATTTCATGCAGCTGCTCTTAGTCTCCAGTCAGCAGATCTGCTTGGACTTCCATCTGCAGCTTTCTCGTAGTGTGCTTGTACATCTACCTCCACGCTTACACATGAAACACTCCCGACAGTAAAGGTTGATTTTCATTTAGCATTATGTATCCCATCATCATGCTTCACATAAATAGATTGTTCATTTTTGGGTGTGGCACAGACCCAGACACCTACTCATTTGCCACCCGACACCACCATTTCCACTATAGTTCATTTTCTCTGGGCACCTTATTCTTTCACTATGTACACCCTCTCACATGTTTGTACACATGCATGCACATTCACAATGACTTATCATGGTCCAGAGTTGTCTTAGGTTATGTAGATAGTCTTGAACACTTGCACTTTTGTCCTATTTTGATTGTGATAAGACCTGCTTAATCCTAACAATACAGGCTGGCTTCCAATTAATGACTCTCCTGTCCCAACCTCCTGAGCACCAGGAATACAAGCCGATACTTAATACTAATATACCATGTAAGTGTGTGAACTAGTTCAAATACAGTCAGCCTAATTCAAAGTATATAAAACCTATGAAGTGCTTAATTAGCAATCAACACATCTATAATCCATCATGGATTAAATACCCTTAAACCAAAAAAAAAAAAAGATTAAAATTTCTTATAGTTAAAACTAATTGTAACAAATTGTAATTAGTCAATATTACTCTGCCCCCCCCCTTTTTGAGATAGGATCTTATTATGTAACCTAGGCTGGTCTTAAACCTTCAACCTTCCTTCCTCAGCCTCCCAAATGCCAGGATTAAAAGGGTGTTACCACACTTAACAACATTACGTTTTTAGCCTACTTAGCTACTTATCTGACTCTTCCTATTACTTTCTTACTTGCCTTAAATATTCTCTGAAATATTGCCTATTGCAAGCAACCATTCTTGGATTACATCATCTTCCAGGTGCTTCTTCCAGCTTCCTACCTGTATCTGTTCTTGCCCTGTCAATGACTCTCCTTCACAGGACCTCCAGCCTTTTCATTATCCCTCCCCTGTTGCTTTTATTATGAATAATAGCCTGGCTTCCTTTTTCTCACTGTCCTGATGTGTGGGTACAGCAAACCTCCACCCTTTGTCAAGCCCAATCTGTAAGTTTCTTCTGCCATGTCTTCATAGAATTTTGGGAATACTATGTTTCTTGTCTACTTTTAACCATAAATAGACACATTCTCTGGTGGGAAAAAAAAGGCAATCCAGATCCTGAGCTTGGGATTGACCTTGGTCTTGACAACAGGCAAATGAGATAGCATTGTAGGCTATTCTTTCAATGCCTCTTCATCAGGTTCTTGTATGTCCTCTTTTCCTCAACAGTTTTCCCCTTTATTGTATTACTTCTGGCTTCTTTCAGGAAAGTGGACAATTTTGAAAATTGAGAGTAAACTCCTTCCCCCTTTTCTTAGCTGAAGTTTGTCAATGTAACACAGAGCTCTAACTTCAAAGGAATAAAAGAGTTTAGTTTTGAACCCAACAGGAGTGATGCAGACTTAGGTTGTCCTGAAAGCCTTGTTCCACTGCAAAAGTGGTAACATGAATGTTTACTAGTTAAAGAACACAGATGATTGTTTTGTAAAAGCTTACCAAATGTGTTGCTGGGGGACTACAGACAAGCAAGCACACAGCTGAGCAGGAAAAGGGCTACCATCAGTTTCATATGCTATCTGATGGCACTGTTATTTTTTGAATTGGTGGAAGACAGGAGTCAGCTAAGAATGCATTTTAATGACTTTGATAGTCAGAAGCACTGTTAATTATACCAGACATCTGGACAGGCAAGCAATTGCTTTCAAAGGACTTAAACTTATCCCAGATAATTTGACTTTGTTTCCAATGCTCCCCAATCATGGAGTTCAGTCATTCTCATCTGGCCTCGTAGTCTTTAACACAAGTGTAGCTTTTCTTTTTTCTGAGACCTTGAGGACATAGGGTAATGTTTAGATTTCTTACCTGTATCCAGATAGATATGTAAATACTGACTGTATTTGAGTGACCCAATAACAGTCTCCTTAGTGATTATCTATCTCAGCAGAGTAATCTCTACTCTGTTAGAGTTAGGGAGCTCATGGGTCCTACAGGTGTCCTCCCCCCACAATGTTCAAGGTAAGCCCACCAGAGACCATGTCACAGATACTCTCCAAGCCAAAAAGAAAGTATTGCTGGCCAGTAGCTGCATGGGGAACTTGCTCAAATCCCACTGCCCCAATTCTTGCATCTCTTTGTCTTTTATGCACAAAAAACCACATCCTGGTTGTCACACTTCAGTTAGCAAGAAGCAGAACTATGGGAGCCAGAAAGCAAGGTTAGTACATTTAGGGACTTTCCTGGAACTATGGAGTAGGTCTTTGACAGATTAGATCTTCTTGTTCACATTTTGGCAGGTGTTGGGGCCTATGTGCTGGGATTTAGGGTCAGAATGGTTCCTCTAAATTCGGTGGCAGTTGTGCTAATGTCTGAAGCCTGTTGGAGAGTCCCCACTGGTTCTTTGGGCACCAGTCAAATTGTGGACTCATCTAGGGGCAGGGGGTTTATATTACTCCCTCAGCACTAATGATTTAACAGAACTTACTCTCTGCTTTACACAAGTAGGAAGTTGAGCAAGCAGGGTCCAATACTGAGGGCTAGAAGAAGGATTATTGGCCCAGCAATGGCTGAAATTATACTCCTTAACCAGGGGAACCAAAGGAACAAGGATTGATACTAATTGTCATATTCTTGGTGCCCCTTTTCTCTTTTTTAAGGTTATTTCTGACCATGGCTAAACTTTCTTTAATCACCCTTACATTTGTCATAGAAGCAGTGAGTTTCTACCAGTGCTGTACAGAGACTTGCTTGTCTCATAAAGAGGCATCAGCTGTGGTAAGTGAGGTCTGAGGGCCTTCTACAAGAGAAACATCAACAATCCTTTAAACCTGGAGTCTTCTCAACCTTAAAGGCAAATAATTCTTTGAGCAAAGATATAATAAGAAATATTCAGATCTGACTCCACTCCCTGTGGCCATACATGTCTTTCAGTAAACATTACACATATTTGGTGTGCTGAATCAACAAATTTCAGAATGAGCCTACTACTTTTCATCTGCTCAGCCCGAGCATGTGAGAGTGGGAAGCAAGCGCTTGCTAGTGCCCTCTTTTGTTTTGGTTGGTTGCGTTTGAGCAGCCTTCCACCCTTATGACTTTTGAACCCTACTACTTTTCTACAGCAAAATAAATCGCATAGCACTCTGCTCCATTTTTCAAAGTTCCCTTGCAAATAACTATCACCCACAAACTCTCAGCCCTTCTTATACATAGTGTGGAATGTAGTTGTTATTCTGATATGACCTTTTTAAGGATCCTTTGTTGACCTATCTAGTGAAAAGTGGGTCATGGTAGCTCATATCAATAATCCCAGCCCTAGGCAGGAGGATTTCCACAAATTCAAGTCTTGGGCTACATAGTAAGCTAGAGGACAGCTGGGGATACATTTTTAAGAACTCATCCCCCAAAATAATAATATTGAAAACAAAGAAAGAAAAGAAAGATGTCTACCAGACTATTCAGCTCCACTCAGCTTTCAATCTCAAACTGAAATTGTGAAATAATAGAAAATAGCCCATGGAGCATTCTTTTATGTCTGCATTCCCTTTTGTGTTTGAAAGGAGTCTTTTATGCATTTACCCATTTTTCACTTTTTTCCTTATACTCATTTTCTTCCATTATTTCTCAGATGCCAATTTTTTCTCATGTTCTGATGAAAAATTAAATATCATGTTAAGAAATGAAAGTAGGCAAATAGGGCTGTGCAGTCTGCCTTCCGCTTTGTTATTGAGGCCCCTCCTCTTAGTGAGAGTTTACATGGATGCATTCCTGGAGTTATCAAATTGGAGAGGATCAGAATTTGAAGTTTGTCTTAGAACACCAGAAGCAGCCACCAAGGAGAGGGTGGCTGGGCCCTGGAACAGGGCCGACAAAGTTTAGGGGATGCAGCAATTTAAATACAGATTTTTAAAAAAAGGACAAGTCTGAAATCCAAATAAGATGTTTTGCTTATAGTATTTTACTCTTCATAAACATTAGCATCAACCTACCTTGACTTTCAAAACCTAGGTGGATCTTTTATTTGTTATTATGCTTTGAGAACAAAAAAGAAGCCCTCAAATCAGCCAGTTGGAACAAAGGCAAATCGGCCCCACACACAGACATACTCAGATCTGGTGAGTTAATTGGATAAACAAGGATGCCAGCAGGGAACCAGGTTCTTCGATATCCTGCCATTCTTTGGGTATCAGTTTTCTCAGCCTCTTCTTGGCTGTTAGATAGTTAGTTTCAGTCCAGGCACAAAAGTCATAGCTTCCAATTTTAAGAGAAAGAAGTGATCACCTCCCCTACCTTGTTCTTAGCCATGAGGTAGAAGTACACTGGGAGCAGCACATCCCCAAAATTGATTGGAGTCACTGACTGGAACCAAAGCTTCAGCATTTCTCTTTCCAAAAAGAGAAATGTAATTAAAACCACTTTGAGATTTCATCTCATGAGTGAGAATGACGAGCATTCTAAGACTCAAAGGATGGGACTGGAGAGATGGTTCAGTCAGTTATAACATTTATGGGTCCTGTAGAGGACCCAGGCCCAATCTGTAGGAACACCTGGTAACTTACAACCATCTGTAACTCCAGTTCCAGGAGATCCAAAATCCTCTTTTGACCTCCATGGGTACACAGACTTATATTCAGGGAAAACACTCATACATATAAAATAAAATAAATAAATATAAAAATATAAAAGGAAAGAAAGAACAGCAAGTGCTGGTGAGAATGTGAGGACAGAGGAACACTTATTCACTGCAGATGCCCCTGTGAATTGGTGCAGTCAGCATGGGGATCAGTGTGGAGGTTTCTTAAAACAAACAAACAAGTCATAAAACCAGAACAATTTGACCCAACTATACCACTTTAGAATATGTACACAAAAGATACCATGGAGATATTGGAACACCCATGTTTATTGCTGCTTTACTCCTAATAACTGAAAAATGGAATTAGCCTAGATGTCCGCCAACTGGTGAATGGATAATAAAAACTGGAAATTATCAACAAAAGGACTGAAAGAGGACACAAAAGGCCTTTCCTCTTTTTAGCCTGGTTACCTCAGATTCTTTGGTATATACTGGGAAAAAATTAGCACTCTCTTATTTTCTAAGGCATCTCTTCAAAATACTTCCTAGGAAGTGTCCTGGGAGGTAAGAATTCCATGTTCTGTGCTTCTCTAAACACCTTCTCTTCTGTCCTCATGCCAGCCTGATGGATTGGCATAATGGTCAAGCCAAGATTTACATAGCATTGTTTAGCTTTCTGTATACAGCTGCTGATGCAATGCTGGAGGATTTATCTTTGTTGTCATTTCTGTTCACTTAGCTGAGCCTTGAGAGACCCATTCAGTCAGAGATCCATGTTCTTTGTTCGAGAAATTTGTCTTCTGTTTTCTGAAATTCCTCCTTCCATCTTCTCTAATCTGTCTTTCAAGAACATCTGTCAGACAATATTTGTCAGACAGATATTGTGTCTCCTAGATAAATACACATTGCCATTATTTTCTATTATGTCTTAAATACTTTTATATCTTTCTTCTGTACCCTTAGTAATTTCCACCATTTTACCTTCCAGATATGGCTATTAGTATCTAACAGCGAAGGTCCTCTTTTCCTTAAATCAAAGGTGTCCAAAAATCATGCTGACTCTTCAACTACTAACCCTAAATCAATGACTTATGAGTAGCAAAACCTGTTTTAGGAATAGAGCTCTCATATCACCTCCTTCTTAAGTGGGAGCAAACTGTCTCCACGCTAACTAAAACTGAACTCAGGGGAATCATTCAGAAAGTTGACTGCAATGTTAAGAGATAATTTTTTAAAAATACTAAAATTACAAACTAATAAATTTTATTTCTTTTCATCCAGAGAAAAGCAATGAGACATGAGACAGTAGTGCATTAGATACAGATAGATACAGTGTCTTTTTTTTTTTTTTTTTTTGCTCTAGAATTCACACTTCTTTGGGACTGGCTTAATCCCCCCCTTGAACATTTGCAAAACTATAACTTTCTCTGAAAGTTTTGAAAACACACCTCTTGTAATGCTGCCAGGAACATTTTCTTCATTACTATTGTTTTGTTTGACCCACAGTCTCACTACGTATCTCTGGCTGGCATGAAACTTGCTATGTAGACTAGACTAGCCTTGAACACATAGAAATCCACCTACCTCTCTCCCTCTTAGTGCAGTGCTGGGACTAAAGGTTTACACCACCACGTCAGGCTCCTTCATTTGTCTAAAAGAAAAATGTCTTCCTGCATTATTTTTCTATCATTTCAAGGGTTATATGGGAGAACACAATAAATATATGTACTTAGTGCAAGAACTGATTTGCTCAGTGTAAGACCTGAACAGTAAACAAATTCTGATTTCGATATTTGTGCTAGTTTTTTCCATTTCATTTACCAGTTGATGGTCTATTCATTTCCCAAAAGAGAATTTCTTGTTTCCAAGAATTATTAATTAAAGTACTATGATACCAAAATGCCCCACAGTTATCAGTCTCCAGCTGGGATCTACATTCCGATTTAACATTGATGTAGAGCTAACTCAGCATTAACAGTTACTACACCAAACAACCGACAGCACATCAGCTAAGATTAACCTGGGTGAGCCCAAGCAGCATCCAACATGATATGTTATTGGAAGACTAGATAAGAGGAAACCAGGTAAAATCCAATTTTCAGATCTGATGATGTCCTAGTCAGTATTCCATTGCTGTGAAGGGACACCATAATTATGGTAACTCTTATAAAAACAAACAAACAAAAAACCTTTTAGGGCTTGCTTACACTTTCAAAGGTTTAGTTCATTGTCATCATGATTGGGGCATGGTGGCACACTGTCAGGTACTGGTGAAGTAGCTGAGAGCTGCATCCTGATCCACAGGCAGGTAAAGGTTCTGGATTTGGTGTGGACTTTTGAAACCTCAAACCTACACCCAGTGACATACTTCCTCCTACAAAGCCACACTTCCTAATCCTTTCAAGTAGTGCCACACCCTTGTGACTAAGCATTCAAATATATGAGTTTATGGGGGTCATTCTCATTCAAACCACCACAGATGAGAAACAGGAACTTGATGATTTAATCTATTAGACAGCTCACACGTCTAAATGCAGGTACAAATGCCTTTTTGTGCTATAAGAGTAGGTGGACTTCTTAGCTGAAGATCATAAAATAATAATAATTAACAAATAAAGGTCATGAGTTATAATAGACTGGAAATTATTTTGAGTAAAATTGAGCTTATTGATTATGGTCTTCACATGGTGGCTTTCAATCATTGTAAATAAAACTTGACCTATAGTGAAAACAAAACTTGTGTCTATTCACAGAAACAGCAGCTCTATTTTAAGAAGGTGCTTTGCTTATAATGTGGGATACAGATATGGTCTCTTGTGTTCTCTTCTTGTTTCTGTTTCACATTTATTAAAGCAATACAGCCTCCATGAGATAGAAACCATACCTTGATTCCAATGCTTGGGTGTTCAAGAACTCAAAACTAGATAACACAGCAACCTAGGGTAAATAAATGTTCTAAAATCAAAACAACAAACAAGCAAGACAAAACAGCAGTAAAATGACTTCTAATGACATTCTACTGTCCTCTTAGATCAGTGCCTTCCTTAGCCATCATCAGAAAAGCTTCCTCCTGTAACAGATAGGAACAAATGCAGAGATCCACAGCCAGACAAGAGCAGAGAGAGGCCATGAAACACTCAGCCTGAAATGGTATGGCTTCATCAACTCCTTTGCATCAGGCAGGACTCAGGCAGCCCTGTGGCAGAGGAGGCAGAACTTTCTTGAACAAGAAACACTTGTTTATGTGTCCAAAGGGATGGAGAACACCAAGAAAACAGGTCCTCTAAAACAACATAATCAAAGCTCATACAAACTCACGAGACTGAGGCAGCCTGCACAGGGCCTGCGTGTGTGTGCGCCAAATCCTTTGGGTATGTAGTATGGCTTCCAGTTTAGTATTACTATGGGATTTATGAGTGCACAAATGAGTGGGTATCTGTTTCTTGTTCCTTCTTTTGGGTTTGTTTCCTTCTGTTTGTTTCTTTTGTCTAATTCCAGTGTGTTAAGTTTTTGTTTGATCTTATTTTATTTTATTATTATCCCTTAGAAGCCTGTTTGTTTTTTAATGAGAGACAGAAAGGGAATGGATCCTGATGGGAAGGGAAGTGAGGAGGAACTGGGGGGCGAGGGGACAGAGGGAGGGAAAACCATAATTAGGATATATTATGTGAGGGGGGGAAATCTATTTTCAGTCAAAGGGAAGAAATCATTTGATGAAAAACAAAACACTGCAGCACAATTTCCACTCACTCCTGAGCTGGGATCTTCAGTGTGAAAAGTATTGCTCCAATGTCCTTTGAGAAACAACATTTTTGTGTTAAGTTTTTTTTTTTTTTTTTTTTTTTTTACTTTTAAACACACATTTAAAATTAAAGAACTCGTATTCACCTCATCTCTGCTTAGGAGACACCAAGCCATTCACACTTCACCAAGTAACTTGGATCCTTTTGGTGCCTCTGACTCTAATTGTAGGCATGATGCCCAAGATGAAATTGTCTCTGGAATACTACAGTAGTAACTGGGGGTGGGGATAGGGATCAGCCAGAGAGTCAAAGTCCTCATTAACCAGCTTTTTAATTGATGCAAACCTTCTGTTGTGGGATGGTAGAAAACAGGAATGAAATGGGAATGGAAGAGTCAAGGTATTGGGAAGGATCCAGGCTTAAGCAAATGGGTGATGTAAGTGGAAAGGCTATCCCTGGATCCTCTTCACACAAATGATTGTCCCAATAGGGCGATGGATTATCTGTGTGTTCTGCATATCTCGAAACTAATAGCTATCCTCGTTTGCTCCTCTCTCTCTAAGAAGAGAAGTATGTGGAACTAAACAAGACATCAACTTCCTAAGAATGTTCAACTGGGGTCGGCTCCAGCCTAGGAGGGTAATGAGAGAACAGACAGGTCATTAGGGCGTAAGTCAAGCAACCCAAGTAAGTGAACACAATAAAAGTGGTCAGAGAGAAGGCTACGGCTGTTAAGAAATACTTTTTAAAAGCCACAAGAAAATATAAATTTCTAAACTATCATGGTGAGGACATATTTTAGAAGGAATTTTTAATAGTAATTTTTAAGTGTTAAAAGCAAAATAAAAAAAAAGAGCCTCACAATGTTAGCACTTTCAAATCCAACTACAAATGGAAGATTAGACAATATTTATTTCTCCACAATGTTTTTGGTTGAAGACAAGACCAGAAAGTTTAGCTCTCTGAAAATTTATAGACCCCAGAGACAGTAGAGAAGTCATTGAAAGAACCAAAATTAGAAGAAACATTTGAAAAAAAATTCTTTTGAAACCCACTTGAGAGCCAATGGAAATAATCTCAGATGGGTGCCCACATTATGTACAAGCTAGTTGAGCTTTTTAACACCAAAAACAATAAAGATTCCCTCTGGTGGAGAGAGCTGAAGGGAAATCAACATGGCTCAAAGCTACAGGCCAGCCAGAGTTGATGATCACTGCTCTAGACCCTTGCTTTCCACACTGTGGTCCAAGGTTCAATAGCAGTAGTGTGTTAGAATGCAGGTGAAGTGTCAAACTCTTCTCTAGACCCACTGAATCAGATCCTGAAATTTAGATAATCCCTGTGCATATTAAGTTAGAGAATCACTGATTGAGAGAATATGTACCCTAATAAATTCTGAAACTTACAACTTTTTAAATAATCCCTTATGTAATTTTGAGCTATTGCACTATGCTTGCAAAGAGCTGCCCCTGCTTTGGCTCGTGACCCTGACTTCTCTAACTATTCTGAGTTAATGCCCTCATTCCTCAGAACAAAAAGCTCAGTTCCATTCCCGATCCTGATTGTGAATGTCCTTGAACCTGCTCTTGGAGAACTGAAAATTTCCAGGATCATACCTATAATCTCGAATCCTTTGATAACCAGATGCTGAGAGGTTTTATTTATTATCTAGGTTAGGCATCAACAGTTACCCTTAAATGTGATTCCTTATATTTCTTCTTGGGTTTTTGTTTGTTTGTCCGTTTGTTGTTTGGGTTTATATTGCTACTTTGCACCAGAACCCAGCTTTGAATTGAGCATGGTGACTATGGTAACATTTGGCTTTCTGTGAAGAGCCAATTCTTTGTTTAAAAAATTCATAGAATTCCAAATACATATGTAGACTGGATAGTAATGCTTAATATCACTTTTCTAATTATGCCACTAGTTCATGACTTTGTAAGTCCATTTTCCCACCAGGCTACTGGAATAGACTTCTATCCATTTTAGAACAGAATTCCTTCTCTATTGCTCTGCAGATGATCCCCACAACCACAATCTTTTAGCTCCTGCTCTGGTCTTCCTTTCTTTCCTGAATAGGAATCTTCATGTCTTATGCTCCTAGGAGCTCTAACATTACCCATGGGATATAGATTCACCAGATGGTCATCCCAGTACCAAAAGGCTTGTGAGAAAATCTAGAAGATCTCAGAGTATAGGGACAAGCAAATAAATACAAGAAAAACCATTACCAAACTAGAGAGATTTTTTTCCACTATAACATTTTAAAAACTGATTATAACAACTTATTCATAGTCCTCCATACTTATATAAACATATTCTGAGGTCCTGAGATAAAGGTACCCCCAAACAAAGGAGTGGAATTCCAACAACTTACCTGGGAGGTCATAGATTGGATTTATGGACATATACAACTCTGGCTCACTAAGGAATTCATTTCTTGAAAGGACAATGTGATGTGAAATTCCCTTAAAAAATGATAAAGCTCCCAATGGAACTCAAGTCTGTTGACTGAGACATGTAGTTGCTTTAGAATTAGGGGTTTTTTAATTGAACAGCTGTAACCCATTTGTGCAGTTGTGCAAAACAGAAAGTTGGCAGACTAGACACCATTTTCAGACATTCAAACATAAGATATTTGGGGCCAAAGCTTGTGATTAAGAAATCAAATGTTTTTCTTTTCCTCCTTCCAACCTGTTCTCAGAATGTGGAAAGTTATGCTATTTTTTCTTTTTCTGAACCTCTGTTTGTGGTTATTGGGAATTGACTGTCTCCTCAGCCACTGGAGATTGATTTGATTCAATTCAGTACATTCCAGTCCAATCCAATCCAACTCAGCCTCATCTGCCTTTCTTTGGGAGAGTCTTATATGAAAATAATGAACTTCAGTGCCTTGGGGCCTGACATACCTGTTGTCTGTTGCTCAGTTTCTCAAATATCCTGACTTTTGTACAATATCATTGCTTTTTGTTTCCAACAGGGCCTTGCAGATCTGATCTCTAGCCTATCCTGAATCTTGGATTCTTCTTTCTCTATAAGTCTGAGATAATACATAGCATGGATTATTCTAGTCTCTTTGGGCATGACTTGCTTCTTTTGCGCCTAACTCTAATGATCATTTCTGCATCCTAGCTTTCATGGGAACACTTCTGGATGCTTTTCTACATTGTCCTTTGTCTCATTCTTTCATGTCTCATTTTCTCCTCCCACAGCTTGGCCTGATAAGGTCCAGTTCCTCACCAAAGGTTTCCTTTCACATATACATACTGAGATACACATGAACATCTGGCATGAGCTTTTTGATCTATTTCAGTTCCTTATGAAATATGGGGAGATGTGTGTGTATGTGTGTGTGTGTGTGAGAGAGAGAGAGAGAGAGAGAACAAGATTAATGAGAGTAATCATCAAAGAAATGCGTTCATGTCTAGAAAATATTAAGAACCTGCTTTGGCCCCATTTGAAGAATCGGGTGCCTGGATTCTATCCCATTTCTGTCTATTCTACCTACACTCAACCAGAGTTCTAAATGGCCCAGAGGAGGCAGGCTGGCAAGCGGTGGAGGTGGCTGGTGAAAAGTGGCTGCTGTTTGTCCCAGATGTGAGGAGCAAAGGGGTGACGCCAAAGTTACATTAATCATGCAAACATCTAGGATGTCCTTAGTGATCTCAAAGCATTGAAATGCAACGAGTACTCAGTGCCTGTGGGTTCTGTTTCAATGGACTCAATAAACCACAAACAGAAAATATATTCCTTAAAAGTATTGCCTGTACTAAACATGTAAGACTCCTTATCATGACATTCCCTGATGTTCTACTTCACATTCTGTTGCTGTAACAAAACACCATCAGCAACTTGAAGAGGAAAGGGTCTGTTGGGCTTAATTGTCCAGATCACAGTTCATGATGAAGAAGGGAAGTCAAGGCAGACACTCAAGGCAGGAAACTGAAGGAGAGAACTGAAGCAGATGACTTGGAAGAGTGCTGCTAACTGGTTTTATCTCCATGGCTTTCTCAGTTTGCTTTCTTATACCACCCAGAAGCATCTGCCCAGGAGAGGCATCACTCTGGGCCCACCCACATCAGCCATCAATCAAGAAAACACCTCCACAGATTTGCCTACAACCCAATCTAATGGGAGTATTTTCCTCAGTTGAAGTTCCTTCTTCCCAGATGACTCTGGCTTATGCCAAATTGACAAAACACTAACCAACACAGCTAACAATGCATACAACTGCTATTTACAAAGTAGTACATTGTGATGGATATTATAAGTAACCCAGAAACAATGGTATACCAGGGAATATGTGAAGGTTATATGCAAATGCCACACTGTTCTTATGGAAAGTATTTGGGCATCCACTGATTTGGGTCTTCATAGATATTCCAGATAACAGGACAACTGTTTTGCCTTGTCAATGATAAAGAGTCACTTCCGGTCCCTCCCATTCGCCATTTGTGACATGTTGTTCTGACCATCACCAGTGGTTCCTGCAATCTTTCCCCTACTAAATAAAAGTCTGACATTCTGAAGAATGAATTCCCCTGGACAGTACAATGTTCAATGTTCTAAAAATAATCACTCCTCCTGATCAGTATTACTTGTCTGTATTAGGAATGTAGTGCTTAGAGTCTCTTAGGAAAACAAAAGAAAGAAAATAGTAACTTCTTATGATCATTTTAAGATCATTTTGGGAAGCACTATTATTATGACATGGCTTCCATAAAAATCTTCCCTTCCCCCCCCCCTTTCTTTTCTGAGTTTCTGTGATGTGTTTTTCACAGACCTCTAAAGCACAATTTCCTAAATGCATTGTGGTCTAATAAGGGACAGGTGGCTGTCATAGAGCCTATCTCTAAAACACCAGACCCTTCCCCAACAGATCACAAAGTTCTTTTCCCCCAACCTTCCTTCCACCAACTCATCCCATTGTCTCAGCCTGTAACACCAGCAGCCATCCTTTGGAACACACCAGGTAGGCAGAACAGTAAAAGAATTGAGCTACCTGAAGACCACCACCATTCCCTCTTCCTCTCTAAATCCAGACCTCCAATCTCATTCCCAGTGCTACATCAGGACACCACCTGTAGCATTTCGTCCCAGCCCCACCCAATCCCACACACATTCCTGTGCATTCCACAGTCAATCTCTTCCTAACCTCCCTCTTCCCATTTGATCACTTTATACCAGCCCCAAACTCTAGCAAGTACCCCCTGCTAACCCAAGGGTCACTTCTCCCAGGGTAACAAGTAGTCTGAAGTGCTCCTGAGACCCAATCATTCCAGTCTGGTTTCAAGCTCTGAAGCAGGAAACTTGCTGTAATATTCCTTTTCATTTGACTCCATACCAAATAGATCACAAAGCCCTCCCACAACCTTCCTTCCTGCAAACTCATCCCAGTATCCAAGCCTGCAACACCAGCAGGCATTTTCTGTGAACACACCAGCTCAGTAGAGCAGTAAAACAGGCAACATACAGCATCACATTCTCTGAAAATCCAAAGAGGAAACAGAAATCAAGGAACAAAGCACACCCCCAACAAAGACAAAACCAGAAAACAGCACTCTGCCTATAATTACCCAGAGCAGTAAAACAGGCAACATACAGCATCACATTCTCTGAAAATCCAAAGAGGAAACAGAAATCAAGGAACAAAGCACACCCCCAACAAAGACAAAACCAGAAAACAGCGCTCTGCCTATGATTACCCAAAACCTAAAAACCAGTATAAAAACATAAATCAACAACAGCCAGAGCAATATGTTTCCACCAGAGCACAGCTATCTTACCTCAACTGTCCCTGAATACTCCAACATAGATGGGGAACAAGACAAAGATGTGGAAATAAACTATATAAAGATGATGGAGGTCCTTAAGGAAGAAATGAAAAAAAAAATCCCTTAAAGAAATCTAGAAAAACACACACAAAGAACTGAAGGAAGTGAATACGCCCATTAAGGAAAACACAAACAAACAATTAGAGAAAGTTAATAAATCCCTTAAAGAAAGCCAATGAAACAAACAAAACAAAAAAAGTAAAAGAAATGAATAAAACCATTCAAGATCTGAAAATGGAAATAAAGCAATAAAGAAAACACAAAGGGAGGGAATTCTGGAAATGAAAATTTTAGGAAATTGAACAGGAAGAACAGAGGCAAGCTTCACCAACAGAATACAAGAGATGAAAGAGAGAATCTCATGCATTGAAGACACAATAGAAGAAATAGATACATCATTCAAAGAAAATGCTAAATCTAACAAATTCCTGAAACAAAACATCTAGGAAATCTGGGACACTTTACAAAGACCAAAACTAAGAATAATTGGAATAGCAGAGAAAGAATCCTAACTCAAAGGATCAGCAAATATTCTTAACAAGGTCACAGAAGAAACATTTCTAACCTAAAAAAGGAGATGCCTATAAAAGTATAAGAAACATATAGAATACCAAATGGATTAGACAAGAAAAGAAAGTCCCCCTGCCACATAATAACCAAAACACTAAACATACAGAAAGAGGACACTGCGATGGAGATGTAACCTGAAGTAATAAATAAATATTTTAAAAAACAAAACAAATGAATATTAAAAGCTTTAAGAGAAAAAGACCAGAAACATCTAAAGCCAAACCTTTTAGAATTCTACCTGACCTCTCAATGGAGACTTTAAAATCCAGAAGGGCCTGGCCAAATGTGCTGTAGACTCTAAGAGATCACAAATATCAGCCTAGAATACTATGCCTAACAAAAATTTCAATTACCATAGATGGAGAAAAGATATTCCATGATAAAGCCACACTTAAACAATCCATCTACAAGTATAGCCCTATTGAAGGTGCTAGAAGGAAGAAAACACAGGAAATAAATAATCTCACACCAGTAAAATCAAAAGAAGAAAAATACACACACACACTATTGCTACCATCACCACTGCCACCACCACCAACAACAAAATAACAGGAATCAACAATCATTGGTTATTGATATCTCTCAGTGTCAATAGTCTCAATCTTCCCAATAAAAAGACACAGGCTAACATAATGGATCCAAAAACAGGATCCATCTTTATGATGCATCCAGAGACATACCTCAATATCAAGGATAGACATTACCTCAGGAGAAAGGGCTAGAAAAAGATATTCCAAGCAAATAGACCTAAGGAACAAGCTGATGCAGCCATTCTAATATTTAACAAAATAGTCTTCAAATCAGAATAAAGAGATAGAGAAGGACACTATATAGCTATCAAAGGAAAAATCCACCAAGATGATGTGTCAATTCTTAATACATATGCCTCAAACACATGGGCACCCACTTTTGTAAAAGAAATGCTACTACATGCAATATATTAGACATTTGAAAAGCTCCTTGTTATTTATATGCAGTTCAAATTTTACTGGATTATTCCCTTTATCTTCTAAGTCTGATACTCATTCCAAAAACCTGAAGTTGACTCACATGATCAGCATCAGTGCCCTCACATTCCTTTACATATGTCTCTGCTGAAATACTCACCTGGAGGGCCCTCATCTCTCCAGCCTAACATGTAAGCCTGTATGCTAGCCTGAGAGTTCTGCTCACTTACTGCTTTACACAACAGGTGTATACGACACAGGTCTTAGTAACTATCTTCTTTTCCTGTCTCCTTTCGAACAAGTTTTTGACTCCTACCTCCTTCATGAATCTGCCTCTTCATTATGTGTAGTTATGTCATCTCCAAGATTCTGTTGTTTGACTTTTCAGGCATATCCCAGAACCACCATAAAATTGAAAGGAGGGAGGACATTAAAAGAGAAAATGTGACAGGGATATAGTTCAGTGATAGAGCACATGCCTAGAATGGGCAAGGTCCTTGGTTTGATCTTCTGTATGTGAAAAAATATATAATGACATATTATCCTAATAATGATGCATACTCCAATAAGACCATATAAAATATTAGTTTATCATCAACAGAGGGGTTGAACTCTATTGAACCTTTTCTAATTTTGTTTCCTAAACCAAGACAGATTGATTTTCTAAAGATGTGCCTGTCTCTGCATTGTTTATAATTGTATTGTCCTCAATGTCTTGTGGGATGATTTCTCACATAAAATATAAAGTAAGAAAGTTCTTTTGTCTTATTTTTATTGCTCAGGGTCATAGGAGAAGCCCAGAAATGATTCCTTGTAGGTAAAATTCCATCTGCCGCATCCCTCTGGATAAATCAAGCTTGTGCAATAATTCCCCTACATTCCTATTCCACACACTTATTGCAACTGGTATGGCTGGCTATATTCCCCCACTCCTCATCATAGCATCTGATAAGTGTTCTGTGGGATTAAACAGAGCCAGCCCAATTCTGTCATTTAGGCAGCTGAAGTCACAAGTCCCATCATCAATGTGCAGTGGAATAGTTCCAGAAGCCCACTCATGCCAACAGTTATCTGCATGACCTCTGAGTGACCCAGCCTGGTTTTGAATTTGGGGAGATCAGGTAGACCCACTGTCTAGCAAAGACAGTCGGAAAATAGTGTACTAGTTAGAGTTCTTCATGGAGGATCTGCCTGGAATTTTATTAAACAGAAAGTCTTACCCAGTCTATGCCTGGTGACATTCAACTTCAGATTTGACAATAGTTGTTTACATTTTTACTTACCCAGAGTAAATGAGGATTATTTCTGGGTGTGAAGAAAAATGTTTGTTCACTTTGCTCTTGTCAATAAGACTCTCAAAACCCTAGCAAAATCAACAAAAAAGCAAATCAAGGAAACACAGACTAAAAACACATTTTTTAAGGATGGATAATAACCACAATAATGATAATTTGATATTATCAGAGAGTATAACCAGTATTTCAAATGATTAGCCTGTTGTGTTTGAAAATAACTGTAGAAAGACAACAAATGTGATATTTAAAAATATTTTATTGCTGAAGGTTAGGCTGCATCCATCTGGAGACTAAAGAGATTAGTGATTGTAATTGAAAGCAGAAGCAAGCTATCCAGGGCCTTTATATCCAATTTCTCATTTTGTAACGATGTAGTTCTAATTCTGCAGGCGAATTAGGTAGCATCCACACAGTAGAAAAACATCCAGTTGAAAAATTGTTAATTTAGCCAAATGATATTTAAAGACACAGTATAGTGCCAAATTTTTAATGGCTTCATTTTTATTTTGTGGCCTCATTCCATGTTGTTGTTCAACTATTTCCATGATGACCGATCATATTGAGCTCTTCCAGGGACTAAAAATTACCCTTCATCTGGAGTACACATTTGCATCATGCAAAGATATCATTTCACTCTGATAATTTTATCTTTCTGAAATATATTAGTGAATTAATTTGGTAGAATATTTACCCCATCTATCTCAATGAGAAAATGTTAAGCTGAAAGAAAAATTTTTTTCAAAATTGGACCATAAGCAAAATGTGCATATTGGTTTTAAGTGCATTAAAGTATAACATTCATATTAACAAAGACTAAAGGTGAATTTTGAAGCTAATTCTGTAATATTCCTTAGGAGTGTATGTGTGAAGAACGTGAATAAAGTCCGGTTTACTGTAAAAGATCCTGGAAAAAAAATCTGTCAACACAATACTTGTTTTAAGATAAAGTTTTATGCTTTAAAAACATGCATATGCAGCCAAAACAATTTATTACTGGGGTGGGTTGGGGATTTAGTGGTTGTACTCCTGCAGGGAAAAGACCCAAAGCACAAGATTAATATTTGAAAAGTTTACTTAGAAACAAAACACTACTGGCCTCCAAGATATCATGTACCAATCTTTCCCTCTGAACAGTTTTTACACACAACTTATAACCTCCCTAAATTACAGGTAGTATAGAAAAATGGGGGGAGGGTATTGTATAATAAAGAAATTGACAAATTTTTAACTCTAACTGGACTGGTTGTTGCTTCTGTAATTTATGTATAGATACTGCTTCTAATTAAGTAATAGCAGAGGTTGCCTTTGAATTTATGAGACTATAATCAACTCCCTTGTGCTCAATAAATGCCACAGCTACAGTCTGTGGTGTTAATTTCACACTACAGTGGGAACTAGTGCTCGTTGCCAAATATACTCATAAGTCACAGGCAATTTGGATTATTACCATAGTGTGTGCTGCATGGAGAAATGAACTAATCCTGACCAGTTTCTAAAGTCATTATTGAGTGTTTGTATATGAAAACTCTTCTGACATTGACAAGGCCTAGTGTGATAGCTGGTCTTTTCCCCCAAATCAATTCTCTGGGAAAATAGCAATATAAGAAACCCCATGCATCTTTAGTACTGGCTAATGTAGTGCATGTAAACTTGAGGTTTTCCCTATAAACTACCTCTGTGTGTTGTTCCCCAAAGGAGGTTGCCTGTACGTTGCCTAGGCCATTTCAGTATGGATATTTCATGAGTCAACGTGATGAGATTTTATTAATACCACGAGCTTGCTGGAAAATGTACTCTATACTTTTCTAATTTTCTGAACTGAGAGTGTCAACTCAAGCATTCTCAGAGTCTACTCTAGAGTCATTTCCCCCATATGTCACACACGAACTGAACCAACCCAAAAAAGCAGAATAGCTGTCTTTATCTTATCTTTGACCTTTGACTCCTGAGAGGAGTTTCTTTTGGCAGCTGGGTTTTGTGAAATCCTACCTAGGACAGAATAGTGTTCTACATTTTATCTTACGTTGATTAGTAAGTAAAGTGGCTTCTTACTGCCAGTGGTGATTGTTTTCACACCATAGCTATCGATATAAGGGGACCTCATGAGTGGGAAGGCAAACTGGTAATTCCATGGACAGCATGCTCTGGCAGTGACCACAGATTTTTGTTGTGAGTCCATTCACATCATTTCTGAGGAACCTGCTAGGCTCTGGTGCAGTCAACAACATAATGGGAGAATTGTGTTTTCTTCTTCAAAGCCAGAACAAAAGGCAGGTGGTTCCTTGTATGCTGCAAGACCTGACAAAAATCAAGATGACAAGAGAGATGGAAAGTGGTCAAGGAGTCACCATCTCATTACATGTCTTCCAGATAAGGTGACAGAAAATATCAGATATTTCCTACATTGCTTTCCATGTTCTCTCCATATATCTGAAATACCTTCAAGCTGGAACTGAAGCCCCTCTTTTGGTAACAGGCCAGGAACATGTATGGGAGTACACATGCATGTATGCATGTACATGTTCATGTGCATATGGAGGAGTTTGGGGGCAAGAATCATGATCCCTTTAGTAACACTTTTCATGCAGATTTTATGATTTCAAAGTGACATATAATCAATCACATTTCCTTCACCTAACTTTCAACACAAAGGGCAAAATCTCTTATTTTTATACAGATATATAAACAAAAATCAAGACAGCAGCATAGGAAGTAAGGCCAGGAAGGCCAGCAAGGCCAGGAAATAAGTAGAAGTGCCGTATTACATAGTTGTGTTTATTGGTACAGATGCATAGCCTCACTTCTTAGAAGTGCTTTCGGAGTAGTCCGATGTTACAGTCTATATGTGATGGCCATAAAGGTGCACCAGACAGCTCTGTTTCAAAAAGAAATGCTGGGCAGCACTGTTCGAGGATAGCTTCTGCTGCCACCTCTGCCAGACACCCAATGTTCGTGCTAGGGCTCTAGTCTTCCCAGACTGAGAATGATAGGGCAGAGAACATCAGTGGAGCCATGTGATGCCTCCTGCAATTTCTGTGCAGGAATTCCTCAGTTGTTTGTTTTATCCTCCTTTGTCACATCTAACATTCAGGAGAGCCAGTCCCACACCACTGTCAGAACCTTCTTTCTGCCTTCTTCTATTGGGTCCTTTTATCAAATATAATCTCCAGATATTGTCAGTGTTCACTGCAAGCTAAGAATGTCTTCTGATTGAATGCCACTGGTATAAAGAAGGAAAGCTTCCCTAAGGGATGGAGAGATGCTTCAGCAGGTAAAGGTGCTTACTACAAGGCTGGTGATCCTTTTCCATCCCCAAGACCTAAGTGGTGGAAAAAAAGAACCAAGACCTATATGTCACCTTCTGGGCTCCACAGACATGTAGATAGATAGATAGATAGATAGATAGATAGATAGATAGATAGATAGATAGATAGATAGATAGATTCAATTAAAACGCAAAAGAAAAGCAAGTTTCTCTAGAGAGAACCAGGTGCACTGCTCCAGCTGTTGTGTCCTGTAGCTCTCACTGTTCCTGTTAGGGTCTCCCACTGTAGTATAAGCTACTCCAGAGGAATTGTGCTTTCAGGTCTATTAGATTTCTCCAGCTTTCTTTTAGTCCTTTGTAAATAGTGTTCATTTTAAAAATTGGGAAAGTAGGGAGAGAAGAGGCAAAGAAAGATGAACAAAAGGTACAGGAGCTGAGAGGATGGGGGTTGGGTCAACAGCAAACAGTAAAGTAGCAGTAGAGATGCAAATGGAATCTACTCAATTATAATTGGATTTTAGCCATATAGTACAGGATAACTATCCTACAACCAACACACCAAAAAGATCAGGAACATAGACTTTGTTACTTATCAAGGGGACAATATGCCTTAGGGGTGTTACCATGTAGGCCCCCAGTACAAGAGGAAGCTCTTAGGCCTCATATGACTGTTGAACTGAGAGGGGTTGATATGTAGGGACACTCCACATTGGAGGATTGGGATGGGTGGGATAGGGAGGAGAGGGTAGGAGGGTGTAACTGGGAGGAGTGGAAAGAGGGCACTATGATGGAGATGTAACTTGATGTAATAAATAAACATAATTTTAAAAAGAATAAGGTGGGAGAGGCTGACTCCCAGAACCAGTCTGGTCATCTCTAATTCATTGTTCCTCATCTGGCCTTACCATATCTACCCCTTCCTTTTCTTCTGCCTCCTTCCCTCCATCCCTTCTTTTCTTACTTCCTGTATTATTTGTTTGTTGGGAATCTTGTTCCTTTATTACACCCAAATTGCTGAAACCCTCTGGAAGTTTTGGATCTTTGAAGCCCCTTTCCAGGCGACAGCTGGCTGCTCCTGTCCCTCCCTGATAACTGTCAGCAGCTAACCATCAAAAGTGTGATCTCGGCGGGATAGGAAGGGGGAATAGGGAAGGGTTTGTGACTGAGATGTAACTTGAAGAAAAAAAAAATAAAGTATTTAAAAAAAAAACTTCAAATAAAAAAAAAGTATGATCTCAGACACTGGGCACTGCTCTAAAGTCATATTTTTTTATAACTGAAAATAAAGAAAGAAATGAAAAAATCATTCTGAATAATACCCATTCCCCAATGAAAAGGTAAATAATAATGTCATAGCCCACTTCCAGCCCTTTCCAAGCACAGCTCTTCTGAGGGTGATCCACAATGTTCTCAGAGCCTTTAGGCATGATATTGTTTTATGTTTCTCAAACAATGTGATAGCCTGAGAGATTTGGAAAGGCATTGATTTGCTTAATAAAATTATATAAGACTCAGACTAATCAGAGTGAAAACAATCATAGGCACGAAAAGAAAGAAACAAAACAAAATAAAATCCAGCTTGGTCTGTGTCTAGCTCATTTTTACTTTGAACCCTGGAGTCCTCTGATTTTGAAGAGTGGATAGAGAAAGCTAGAGGTACAGGGATCTGTGCTTAGGCATGGGCCACACTAAAATACCCTCAGTTCATACACTAACTGCCTCTTTAATTCTCCTAAATTTGTTTTTAGATAGAGGTTTGCCAAGCTTTAATTTTTTTAACTTGAAGAGTTTTTAGCTGTATTTTATAGTATACATAAGAGCTAAAAATATACTGGACAATCCATATCTGACATCTCAAACACTTTGTTGCAGTCACCCAAATTGGAGTTTCATGGAGTCCTAAATTTGTAAGGGATGAATAAATTATTAAACTCAGTAGTTCCCAAAGTTTAGTTAATAAAACACCCAGTGAGAGAGCTTGTTAAGAATTCAGATTCTGATGAGGTTTGGAAATGCACAAAATTTACACAATATTAGGTAGAAAGATACCAGGGCTGGTAGGATGAGGGTTGGGTCAAAGGCAAACACTGTAAGCCCACCCAATAAATCCACTCATCTGCTGGCTACCGGCCAGTGAGATTTGGTCACCTCTGTAGACCATGTCATGCCCTGTGTCTCCAACCCACAAAACAGCTACATAATCTAGGACATGTGTGTCGTCCCTTTGCAATTCATGTCCTTTCCTCACCCTCATCTATAACTCCCAGGATACATTACTTATGTATATTTTGACTCTGGAATTTTGCCTTCTATAGAATTTCAAAGCATGGAGCCTTTTGTGTTCACCTCTCTTCCCTAGCATAGTGTCCATGAGCTTCCTCTGCAGTGTCTGCAGAAATGTTCAACATCACTAGTCACTGCAGAGTAAAGCTGCAACGAGCTATCTTTTTAACACTGAATGTCTGTGTTAAAAAAAAAAAAGACATACACTGACAAATGCTGGTGAAGATGGAGATAAGAAATGGGTAGGTATGTAAATTAATATAGTCATGGTGAAAAATAGTGTTTTTTTCTCAAAAAAAAAAAATCTAGAAATAGAACTGCCATAGGACCTAGCAATCCCAAAAGTGGGTATATATCCAAAGGAAATAAAATCAGTGTGCTGGGGACACATTCACCAACACTTTTATTGTAGTGACATTAACAATAATAAAAACCAGGCCCAATCTAGTTGTCCAGTGATGGATAAATGGATAGAGGAAATATTATGTATATGAACATAACATAATAGAATATTATACAACTCAGAAAGAATTAAGTTAGCATTTGGGCAGCCAGGCTGTAACTGGAAAAGATTGTGTTGAGAGCATAAATGAAGTACAGAGACTGATGCTGAATGCCCTCACTCACATATAAAGGTTCAAAAACTGACTCATGAAAGTAGAACGTGGGATAGTGGTCAGCAGACTTTGGAAGGCTATAGGAGAAGGAGGGATGGACAAAGGACAGTCACCAGGTACACAAGTGAGAGTGGATAGGAAAGACAACTTTTAATGTTCTATATTGCCATAGGATATTATGGTTGACAATAATTAATTGTGCATTTTAACCAAACAAAATTATTAAACTATATTTAGTAATACCTAAACACCTATAACCTATAACACTTAATCCTAATAATACTTGAACAACCCTACCCTAACTCTTTTGAAAAGATACCAGGCAGTGGGTCCTTAGGGCAACTTGTCAACCTTCTATCTGCAGGCACAGCTCAAACAGCAATCAGCAGTCTGGCTCTGGCATTATTATGGCAGCCTCTGCCCCAATTCAGCTTAAGTTTGAGGCTTTGCCATTTGAACTAGCTAAACCCCTCAGGGCAAGTGCTGTGCCATGCAGTTTAGTCCTTGTTCTCATGGCCTTGCCTTGGCTTTGAGGCTAATTCCTTTGTCTGGGTCTATGCTATGCCCTCATATGACAGGGGTTACACTTCTGACTATTTTTGAGGGCTTCATTGCAGCCTCAGAGATCTGCTTGCCTCCTTGTGCCTCATTCACTTGCTTGGTGTCTGTCTATTAGGCCTGTGGGCGGATGTCTTCAGTGACCAGTTTTCATGAGCTTTCTCTCAGCAGGTTCTATGCCACACCTTTTCTGCCAGGCTTCTTGGGCTGGCTCATGGCAAGAGTCTCTCTCTCAGACTCTGCCTCCTGTTTCCTCAGCAGCTCTCAGTTTATGTGATGAGGCTTCTATCTGCCTCCTTCTTATCCCCTCAGGGCTCCTGCTATATTGGCACGGTCTCAGGGTTGGGAGATGGAGAACATCACTTCCCACTTCATCCTCAGGCTGCCTCTCTCTCTCTCTCTCAGACTTAAACATGGCATGGTTCTTGTGCTCTTTTGAGGGGTCTCGCCCTTTCTCATGCTTTTGGGCAGCTCTTGAGGCCTTTTGCGTTTTGGGGGCTTTGCAGCCACGCCCCTCAACAAAGCTCTGCTGCATGTCTATCAGAGCCATGGCTTCAACTGGGCTCTGCCTATGTTGGCTCCACTCAAGGTCTTTTGAAGAGAAGTACTGTCCAAAAGCCCTTCCAGTTTCTTGGGCTTTCTTTCTCCTGCCCCAGACTATAGGCTGCCATGTGCCAGGCCTAACTGAATTGCAAAAGCCCTTACTAATTCACTCAAGAACTCCCATTACAGTGTATTTCATAAACAGTGAAAAGAATGCTATATATTCCCAATAAAAATCCCAGTAAACATCTGAGGTGATGGACATGCCAGGTTTCCTGATCTGACCATTGCATATTGTACCCAAATATGGAAATGTTATGTGTGCTCATCCAATGGACTTGTTTTTCACCTGTCTAGTTCTATGCTTTTCATGTGGAAATGGGTCTCACTAATGTTGAGGAGCCAGAAAAGTGGAGTCTGTCTCCCAACTTTTTCAGATCACGGGTCTCTCTGAGAATTATATGACACTTTTGGAGCTCATGACAGAGGAGTTTCAGGGCCACACAGTAGCTGAGCAAGAGGAAACAAGATCAGTAAACCATAGACAGGGGATGGTTTGGAACGTCCATGTAGAACCCAGTGAAGCTCCAGGGAGCACTCCAGAATAGCCAGGGCTGTTTACAGCCACTCTGATGGCTGGTAATTTGTGATTTGGAGGCTCAAAGTCTATTTCATAAGACCTTTACCCAGGTGAGGAAACTGAACTACTGAAAGGAAAAATGATCTGACTTCAGCTACTTCCCACATTAGTCACACAGCCAGTAATCAGCTTAGTTGATTAGCTGGTAACCTGTCACCATGCCACCTAGCCCCTTGCCTGTCATATGCTGCCAACCACCCTGGGCTGTTCTCCAACTGGATAGAAGCACAGTGCACTGCCTGGCAGGAAAGGTCAGTAAAGCCCTTGCTTGCTCTCTGACCATTGCAGAACTGCTTTTAAAGGACCGCTAATGATAACTTCTGTGTCTATTCCCCCCTCCCCTGCTTTTTTTTTCTTCTCTAGAAATTGGAAGTGTGCCTAAGGCCATGAAAATAAGATGAGTTAATCTCCTCCAAAAGTAGTAAAAAGAAGGGGAAACGGCAGCACGCAGCCTTTAAACAAGCCGATGATCTCAAAGTGGACCCAGGCTTTCATTTATAGCTTTTTTTTTTTTCTTTTCTGGGCTCGAGCACTAACAGGGATGCTGGAATGAAGAAATTAACTCCCCCTGGTGATGAATGCCCCATGCTGGTCTGCAGGAGACCTGTGCTCTCTTACACTACTGGAGTTCAAGGTAAGACGGGTGCTTCTTTACTGACTGACTTCCATAATCCTGCAGAGCTCCCAAGAGCCTAGGGACGTGCATGCCAAGAAAGTAAACAGACTGGAGGTGTGAACTACTCTTATAATTAAATTATATATTCCCGTATAAATTTGTACATTGCCACAAAAATATAATAACTTGGAAGAATTTCTAAATAACACTCAAGCACATAACAAATATGTTTTTAAAGTTGTTAAAATACCCAAGTTCATCAATCTTTCTCAGCCGCTTTTCTCTGCGTCTCAGTGGCTGAGTACTTCCTCCCCTTTGCTTTGAACCTGTTTCTTCCTCCCACCCTTTTAGAAGTTTAATCAGTGGTCAAGTCTGTGCTTTAGCATCAGCCACCATGAATTCCTACCTATCACGGTGCACATAGCATCGTATGTCTTCCCACAATGTATGTTTTCTTTTTTTGTCTGCTCGAGTGTGAAGAATTTTTTTTCTTTTTCTTTTTCTTTTCTTTTATTTTATTTTATTTTGTCTTTCCAGTGTCTGGTCCCAGGTTCAGCATACTGCTGCCTTACGGTGCTCTCGCACAGCAGTAGAAATACTGAATGACATTCCATTGCCTTTTTTGTCATTGTGCCTACCTGCTTATAGCTCCCTTCCCTACATCCACTGACAACCATGACATCTTGCTTCACTTCACTTCCTAATCCCTTAGTACCACCCTGAGTATTGCCATCAGCTCAAAATGGCCAGCACCATCGGCAGAGAAATCAAATGTGATGTTTGTAATGATTCTACTTCATGAATTCATACTCATGACCCAACAATGATTATTCTCATTGCCAAGTGTTTCCTCCCAATTTAGTATCTTCCACTTATGATCTCCATTATCTGTCCTTCAGGATGCCTCTCCATTCATTCCTAGAGAAGCAGATTTCAAAAAAGCAGATTCTACCTTATTTCTCTGACTTTGTGGAATCATAATGTTCTCCAAAGTCCATGGTTGGCCACATTCATTCTTTTCTCAACTGCAATCTTATTTGTTTCCCTTTATCATCTACTAATGCTGTTCCAGAAAACCTTCTTACTCTGAGGCCACTAATATACCAGAGAAAATAACAGTCTTGGAAATATTTGCCATAATGAATGTTTGGAATCCAATGAACTGTCTATGCTACTCAAAAATTGTACTCATTCTCAAAATGAACATTTGACTTTTGAATTTTATTCATCATTTTCAAGTCAACTTTCTATTGCAGACACCTGTCGCACACCATGTCCAAACCTGTGGGCTTTCCTTTACTGTGATCTCTCTATGGCGCCATGTGAATTACTGATGCAAGTATCTGCCTTTTGATTCACCATTGTCTTAACATGGATGCAGTACTCATTCCATTTCCAAGGCTTAAACAGGGTACTGACAATCTCTGTGGCATTTAAATCTTTAACCAATGGAAGTAGGAGTGATGGGAAAACCTTGTTTCTTTACTCTCCCCACCAGAGTGTTCCACAGCAATCCACAGGTCCTTTGCAGGTAGATCTCTGATGTGACGTAACCAAGCAGCAGTCACAGCAGCTATCACAGCAAAACCTCTTCTCATTTCTGCACTTGCTTCTTCTGCATCTCCTTTCCTTTTCCACCATCTCCTGCTTCCTTGGAATTATGCCACATTCCTCCCTGTAAACACATGAACAGAAGAAAGTGCTAGAAATAAACTTTCTTGCCCTAGGCTATTTGCTGAATAATCCAGGCTAGGATAGTATCTATCTTTTAGTAAACTTTCTTGGAAAATAGACAATTTAGTTCCTATTTGTAGAGAGAATAAATGCAATCAGGTGTGAAAATGTTCACCTTTCTCATTCCACAGATGCAAACTGAATTACCCCTCTCCATGTTTATCCACAGCTTTGGAAAGGAGGCCTCACTTCTTCAACCTGAGTCTAACTGCTTTCATGGTTTGGATCCTTTCTCCTTACAGATATGTACAGATCTGTTATAGTATACAATTTCTTCTCTAAACATATTTCTCTTCTACTGCTATTTTCTATTTACAAGTTAAGAGTCATTAACAATCTCCCCCACCCCGCCCTTACATCCCTGACCATACTCCCTATACAACATAGTTTCTTCCTTCGGCACACAAGCTAAGGATGACAACCATTTCCTCTTTGCCAACTCTAGTGGACATTCCTCATTGATCTTCCCACGCTTCTTAATCCCCTGCAACACCTTTTCCTTCCTTAATGTCTTTCTTCCTTGGTTTCTTTCTTTTTTGATTCCAGGATCCTA
Source organism: Lophiomys imhausi (assembly GCA_907164525.1). Lineage (NCBI taxonomy): Eukaryota > Metazoa > Chordata > Mammalia > Rodentia > Muridae > Lophiomys > Lophiomys imhausi. The sequence continues at coordinate 1,672,188 of CAJQZJ010034238.1, forward strand.
ACCTTTTCTAAACCCATGCCCATTTTCTGACACTTTCCTCCCCAAATTTCTTTGCTAGTATCATTTCTGCAATTAAAGAGAAGTTTCTGGAAGGCATTCCACCCCTTCCCTCATTGTCCCTCACTCCATAGGCCTTTTGTAGAATCAAACCCAGTGGCATAATTCCCTTAATGCTAGTGATTTTCAAATATCTCTCTCATCTAAATGTATGCCACAGTACTAATTTTACAGGTCTGGTAGTAAAATGGCTATCTTGAAGTAGTCAATCAACTCAAATGGCAAAACACTTGAATAAGTTGCCTTCTACCCACAATGCTCTCCTTTGTAAATTGTACTTGTCAAACTTTCTCTCTTAAGAGCCCACTTTAATGTCGTCTTTCTTTTTAATACCATCTTGGATAAACCTTTCTTGATGCTGAACATTTTCTTTCTTTTTTGTTTTAACATTTATTTATTATTTCATGTTACATCTCAATCATAGTCCTCTCCCCCTTCTCCCTCCTGGTCCCACCCTCCTACCCTCTTCTCCTTCACACTTCTATCTGCTTTTTTTTTTTAATTTAACGTGTATCCCCATTTTAGTCCAATAAAAGGTTCTTTTTCTTTTTTTTCCAAGCAAATGAATACTTTTATTAACATGTAAGATTTTGTTTTTCAAACATAGTAGGGGTTTTGACCTCAAATGCTTATCAGGTCTGCTACTCAATACATTTATAGCTTGACTACATATGAACCTTGAAGATGCCTCTTCCTCGAAGTCTCGAACTTTAGGGTCCATTCCAGACAGTTACAGTCTTTCCTTACCAGTCCACAAAGGGCACTGCAAGGATCTTTTATTTTATGCCCAGGATCTCCTCAAATATATGGGGATATAATATCAACATGTATTGACTAACAAGACCTCATCTCTCATTCCAGGTTCCATTTCATTTAGAAATGAGTTAGGCTGTCCAAACAAACTTACCAGAAAGGGTTACAAGATAGCACATAAAATTTAAAATTTGCTCAAAATACATCTGTCCTCCTTTTGTCTCACACATAAGTTAAAGTCCCCCAATAGAAACAATACAATCCTCCAACCCTTCTCCCAGGTCATCAGTCCTAGACATGTACTCCATCTGCAGTCTCAGATGAAGTCTGGTCCCTTCTGCCATTGCTGCATGGAGTCATCTTTTTTTTATAAGAATAAATACAATACAAAATAATAAGTATAGTTAGGCCACAATTATGAAAATTATAAGGTATAACATACATTCCTAATGTCCAGTCCATTGTATTTGGCAACTGATATTAATATTCTGTTATCTATCTATCACGATGAGTTTAAAGTTCTATACCTAACTCAGTTTCCATCCTAACTAGCATTACCAATGTAAAAACATCTTCTTAGACCTAAAGCATCCTTTTAGTTCCTAAACAATTTAAAATTTAACAGAGAGACTGCAATTGTCTAGTCTTCAACTGCATCAGAGACCTGAGAAGGATAAATATATCTGAATATATAGGAAGTGCAGAGCCAGCAGCTTCCAAAACTAAGAAATGACAGACAACTGGATGCCTGGACAGTCCCCAATTTCTCTCAATATGTTAGAGCATCTATTTTCAGTCTTTTGGCCCAGTTTCTCTGACAGACATTAATTGTAAATTAGAAATTATGAAGGACTTGCCTACCCTGTCTTGGCAGAGCTAGGCTGTCGACTTACCTGCTTCCAAGTTTTTGTCCTTTTCATACGCATTCTGTCTACAGTTGAAGCAAGGGATTTTTCTTGCCAAGTGACAAACTTGTCACTAATGCAGCCATCTCCAAATGGAGATCTTCGATTCTCATCATCTACTTGGAGTAGAATGGGGGGTACTGTCAGAAGCTGACATGAGTCAATATCAAAAAATCTTAAGTTAAGAAAACATCTTTGAATGCCATGTTCTATAGATCTCTTGAGGTGTTTGAAGACTACCTATCTATTTCCATATATTTGGATAAGCGAATGTTGCTTGTCTCTTAGCAACTTGATTTGTGATTAACTTAGAAGACATCTGTGATAAACTATGCTAGTACCTAACAAAATGACATGTTAGTTTGCATTCCTTAATTATCCTAAACAGTTTATGACAGTTGTTATGAAAAGGCCAAAACTTCACACTACATTTTTAAGCATTACATAGGTTCAATACCTTAAAAAGAGTTAACCTTAATTTTGTATCAATATACAAAGATTATAAAAGTATATTCAATAATCTATCCCTTTTTCTTTATAATTTCTATATTATGTCTATATCCCATTTTTTCTTTTTCCACCTACATAGTAGAGAAAGAAGGATAGAGGAAAGAAAAAGAGAGAAATCCCTGGTCTAACCTCCAGCTGGGTGGATGCTAAACATTTTCTAAGAAAGCATTCATTGATAACTTACTCTATACCAGGCACCAGAATAAAGATGAGAGTAGCCAACACAGAAGCAAAGATGTCTCTCCACAGGTACATATTCCTCCAATAAGCAAGAGGCAAAAGCATATTGCAAGGTCATGGTCCTTAAAATGTAGTTTGTTCACCTTTGTAGGTTTCTGAGCCTCATTCAAGGGTCCACAGAGGCAAAACAATTTCTGTAATAACATTTAAGCACTGTGTCCTTTCCACCTTCCTGGCATTTTCAGTGATGATGCAAAAGTAATACTGGAAAAACTTTTTGGCACCTTAAAATGATCCAAAGCAGTAGCATTAAAGCAGTCGTTGGACTTTTTGCTGTCACCCACTCATAGTAAAATAAATGCCAGTTTCACTTGCGAACATCCTTGGTGAAGCAGTAGAAATAATTAATCTAAAATCTCAGTCCTTGAGTGTTCATCTTTATGATCTATGTGGCAAAATGCGAAGTAAGTTGTGCAAAGATTGTCTCTTCTGGGTCCTGGAGAGTAGGAGGGCCTAATAAGATTCAGGAAGCCAACGGAATGCAGACTTAAGAAACTCAAGGAGCTCTGAGGGTCTTGAAAGTCAGTAGGGCCCTCCCCAAGGTTATATAAGGAGAAAGTGACCCCTAGGATAGGAAGAGACTTTGATGGAGCTGTGTGCAAGTTGGGTAGGGGCTTCCAGGGGAGCAGTTTTGGGGAGTTGTGAACTAGGTGGGCTTTTCAGTTGTACAGCTACCCAGCCACCCATGCTCCTGTTGGCAACCCCTCATCCATGCTCCTGAAGTAGATTCTGAAAACTCACTGAATCGCAGAACTGGACTCCGGCTGTCCAGTGAGTCCAGTCTGGAATGAAGAGGCATTTGTTGATAACTCTCCAGGAGAATTCACACAGCAAATGGTTAAGTCATGCAACAAATGTTTATCTTTAAAGAACGGTGCTTATGCAGTTTTTTTTTAATACTTTATTTTTTTTTCTTCACGTTACATCTCAGTAACAAACCCCTCCCTATTCCCCCTTCCTATCCCACCCTTCCACCCTCTTCCCCCCAGAAGTTTCCCCTTTCAGTCCAACAGATGGTTCCTTCTCTTATAACAGTAAGTATTATACAAAACAACAGATATAAATATGCCACATTTATGAGAGTTAAATGGCCCAGTATACCTTCCCAATGTCCAGTTTATACATATTTGGCCCCTGACTTTAACATTCTACTATCTAACCATCTCCTTGAGTTTAAAGGTCTATATGTGACTCAACATTCATACTAACTTGCAACACACTTTTAAGAGTATCTTCTTAGTTCTATAACACCCACTATATTCCTAAACAACTCAAAATTTAACTATGAGACTCTATCTGTCTATTCTTCAACCACCTCAGAGACCTGAGAGGGATAAATATATTTGCTTATATAGGAAGTGCAGGGCCTGCAGCTTCCAAAACTAAGAAAGGACATACAAATGACTGCCTGGACAGTTCCCATTTTTCTCTCCATACATTCCTGCATCAGTCTTCAGCCTTTGGGTCCTGTTTCTATGACAGACATTTGTTGTAGAGCAGGGATTATGAAGGACTTACCTACCCTGTCTTGGCAGAGTTAGGCTGTCGACTTCCCTGCTACCAAGTTTTGTCCTTTTTGGAC
>CAJQZJ010034238.1:1676634-1692997 GCA_907164525.1 Lophiomys imhausi
TTTTCTCTCCATACATTCCAGCATCAATCTTCAGCCTTTGGGTCCTGATTCTCTGACAGACATTTGTTGTAGAGCAGGGATTATGAAGGACTTACCTACCCTGTCTTGGCAGAGTTAGGCTGTCGACTTCCCTGCTACCAAGTTTTGTCCTTATTGGACAGCAGTCTGTCTGCAGTTGGTGCAAGGGTTTTTTTCATGCCAAGAGAAAGGCTTGCCACTAATTCAACCATCTTACAGTGGAGGTTCTTCGATGCTTATCTTCTACTTGGAGTAGAATAGGGGGTGCTGTCAGGAGCTGATATGTCTCGATATCAAAAAAAAATCTTCATTTAAGATAACATCTTTGAATGCCATATTCTGCAGATCTCTTGGGGTTTTTGAAAATGCCCTATCCATCTCTTGTATTTAGATAAGCAAATGTTGCTTGTCTCTTAGCAACTTGATTACTGGGTAGTTTAGAGAATATCTGTGATAGACTGTCATAGTAGCTAACAAAGTGACATGTTTGCATGACTAGGAGTTTGTTTTAACTATCCTAGACCGTTTTAGATGGTTGATATCAAGAGGTCAGAGCTTCACATTTTATTTTTAAGTATCTCTAGGTATGATACCATTAGGAAGCATTACCTTTAAATTTCTATCAATATAAAAAGATCTATTCAATTGTGGTTAAATATACTCTTAATGATGTATCAATATACCAAGATCAATGCCTATGTAGCCCAATATAATCTTATGTTACGTCCATATGCAAGGGTCAATACAATTGTGGCCAACTATAATCTTAATTTTGTATCAATATACAAAGATCAATACCGATGTAATCCAATACAATCTTATTTTTGCACAATAAACAATGGTCAATACCACTTTAGCCAAATAAACTTCTAATTTTGTATCAATATACAAAGGTAAAAGGGCATATTCAATAATCTGCCCCTTCTTCTTGGACCTTCCTGTGCTATGCCTATATCTCATTTTTCTCAAGCCCATGCACTCCTACATAGGAGAGGAAGAAGGATACAGAAAAGGAAAAGTAGGAATTCCCTGAGGCTAACCTCCAAAACCCATTAAGACAGGACCATTTATCAGCTTGTAGTCTCTTCCCCTACATATCAGAGTTTTCAGTTATCCTTCAAATAACCTAAGAGAAGGGCGGAGAAACACCTTCCCCATCCACTGGGCATGGGACGTCTCTCTCTTAAAGTGACTTCCTGCTGATTTGGGTCATAGTAGACCTGTTTGGGGCCCGAACCCAAATGGGAAAAATGATTAAAAATGTTAGTACACTCGTCTTATGTTCAGTCCTTCTGTTCTCAGCTGTTTAGATGACCTAAGGGGTTTGTAGGCAGAAGCTGATCTTGCAGGCTTCACTGAGGTTCCTGCCGGGGCATTGTGTAGAGCTGAGCGGTCCCAGTGACATTGGATTGCTGTGGTGGTTACAGGCCCCCGATGGAGACAGCTATTGAGGAAGTCTGCCAGGCAGAATCAACTGGGTCACTCGTCCTCCTTGGTGCCTGATTCTGCTCTCTGCTGAGGATTCTGCTGTCCAGCCAACCCCGGGCTCCCCTAATGGATGCTTCGATTCTCCTGGAATGATAAGAACAGAGCCCTGCCCCAATCCCAACCCTAGGACAATTGCTCTCTTTTTTTGGGGGGGGGCATGGGGGGCTAGGTAGTACTTCTCCTGAAGCAAATTTGGCCTTCTGACAACATACAAAGCGTTATCTTTCAATCCGGGTTAAAGAAGAAATCATTCTGTCACCTTGGAGCTAAACCAGCTCTAGTGTATATATTTTGAGATCCCAAAGGACAATCTGCCTGCATCGAGAAGGCCTTTTGTAAGTAGCCTCCAAACCTAGGTCCCTCCAAATCCCATGTGTGTGTCTCTGAAGTGTAATATTGGGATCAGGGACCTGTGTTTCCCATCTGAAGGGATCAAAGATGTGTTCCACCACTCCTGGATCGAAGTTTTTCTCTATTTAGAGTTTGCCCTGCATCAGGCTGACCCTGAGCTTCGGGATCTGCCCGTTTCTGTCTCCAATGTGCTGGGAGCTGGGACCAAGGGTGTACTCTTCTTGAATGGTGGGACCAAGAGTATGCACCCTTACCACCCCGCTCCGAATGACTCCAGAATATATAAGACCACCAACTCTATGGTGCTCTCCCCCGCCCCCCGCCCCATCTCCGCTGAAGTCAAAGGCATGGGCCAATACCACAATTCTCTTGTATTTTACCTTAGCTCCACGTCTTCTCTGTACCTGGAGGTCTGCAAAACCAGGCCGAATGGCTGTATCCTCTATTCCATTCACAGTGTTCCAGCCCTGCCCCCTGCCTTTTTTTTTTTTTTTTTTTTTTAGTTAATAAATGTATTTGTTTGTTGCTTCAGGTTACATCCTTATCATATTGTCCTCTTTTCCCGCTTCCCAGCCCTACCCTCCCATGCTCTACCCCCTGACCCTTCCGTCTTGTTCCTCTGGGGTGGAGTGTCCCTGCCTAACATTCTCTCACCACAGATCAGGAGTCATATGAGGGCCAAGAGCCTCTTCATTCACCGGGGGCCTACAAGGCAGTACTGCCAGTGAATGGTGTCTCATTGCTACTGGAGGAATACTAAAAAAAAAGACCAACAAACACACAAACCCACAAAAACAAAGAATATCAACAAAAAAAGAGAGGAAAAAGAGAAGGGAAAAGGAAAAAGAAAAAAGAAAAAAAGAAGGAAAAAGAAAAAGATAAAAAAAAATTATGTCCTTGTTCCTTTTGGTGTGTTGGTTGCAGTACAGATATCCTGTACGATATAGGTAAAAGCCTACTATAAGTGAATAGATGCCATGTGCATCCTTCTGAGACTGGGTTAGCTCACTCAGGATGAGCTCCTCTAGATCCATCCATTTGGTTGCAAATTGCATGATTTCATTTTTTCTGATATCTGAGTAATATTCCATTGTATAGATGTACCACAATTTTTTAATCCATTCTTCAGTTGAGGGACATCTTGGTTGTTTCCAATTTCTAGCTATTACAAATAAGGCTGCTATGAACATAGATGAGGAGACTTCCCTATGTCTCCGTGAGAGGTCCTTTGGGTGTATACCCAGAAGTGGTATGGCTGGGTCCTGAGGCAAGGTTATTCTAAATGCCAAGAAACCAAATAATCCAATCAAAAAATGGGAGCTGGAGCTAAATAGAGAATTCACAAAGGAGGAATCCCTAAGTGCTGAGAGACACCTGAAATGTTCAACATCCTTAATCATCAGGGAAATGCAACTCAAGACGACCCTGAGATTCCACCTAACACCTGTTAGAATGGCTAAGATAAAGAGCTTATGCAGTTTTTTTTTTAAAACGAGAACTGCTCTTTTGTTTGTTTGTTTGTTTATTTATTATGTATACAATATTTGCTCTAACATATATGCCCGGGCAGATCTCAATGTAGATGGCTGTGAGCCACCATGTGGTTGCTGGGAATTGAACTCAGGACCTTGGGAAGAACAGCCAGTGCTCTTAACCTCTGAGCCACCTCTCCAGCCCTGATAATGCAGTTTTTTAAATCTGTAAACAGGATTAGCTTTCTGGTTTTGAAAAGCCAGTTTTACTTAAAGGGATGATTGATGATAAAACACAAATCATTCAAAAAGTCATTCAGACCTGTGTATTTGACAACTATTTCCTAAGAGTTAGTGAGTAAGCCTGCTACTTTGGAAGTTCAATGGACCAAGATTTGTTTTTCTAATGTCCAATTCATGGTTAAGAGATCATCTTAAAATTGAAAATATGCCAGAAATTTTAATGTAATAGAGCATGAAAGCTTATTAAAGTTGTTTTAGGTGCATGCTGAGGCTAAACTTTAAAAAGCTAAAACTTGGTCAAAGTTGATGCATTTATTAAAGAAGTATATCAACAATCATCACAACAGGCAATTAGGTTACTCTTATTTTTTCCCAATACATATGTGTGAGGCCAGATTTTCCTCATAGACTCCAACTAACTCTGAATATCCACAGCAGACCAACTGCAGCATCCGATATGAAAGACAGCTTTCTTTTTTTTAACATTTATTTATTAATTCAAGTTATATCTCAGTCCCCTCCTCCCCTCCTGGTCCCACCCTCTCACCATCTACTCCCTCTCCCTTCTATCCTACTCCCTACTGAGGGGACCGCAACATCTCACCCCCCCCCTCCGTTCATCAGTCACATGAGGGCTAAGAGCTTCCTCTTTCTCTGGGGCCCGACATGGCAGCTCCACTAGGGTAAAGTGTCCCACTAACAGGTACCAAAGTCCTCAATACCCTTTTTTAAAAGACATCTTTTCTCCACCCCCAGTTGTTGGTGATATTATCCTATTATCCTCTAGGTTACCTGTATTGCTTCCTGTTTTACTTTAGATCTACAAATTCAGTTAAAGTTGGTGTGCATGGTGTGAGGAAAAGGATTAATTCTCTTCACTGAAAGCAAGTGATTAGGCATGATTTGTGAAAAGCCCATTATTATTTCAGTGTTCTCTGGCGTCATCTTTGTTTTTAATTAAGTACCTATATAACATGTTTCAATTTCTGAGTTCTGTGTCTTTAACATATCTACATTGTTCTAAGTATCTTGGAATATTTACATTTAGGTTATAAATAAATATAGCTGATTTTAACACTTGTAGTATTTGTCTTTTTAGTACAGAGTACATTGTGTGTGTGTGTGTGTGTGTGTGTGTGTGTGTGCCACAAGACAGAACAACTTGGGGGAGTTGATTCTCTCCTTCCGCCTCAGGGATTGAATTCAGGTCACCAGGTTGGCAGCAATACACCTTTACCTGTGACCATCTCACAGATTGTCTTTCCTTTAAATTGCAAGGTAACAGTTCTTTCATATTTTAATGTAATCATGGAAATATCTGGTTCTGAATCTACAACTTTCGTCTACTTTTTACTTGTCATGACTATTCTTTATTTCTTTGCATTTATTTAGTTATCTCTCCTGTTAGTCTTTTTTGTTGTGTTTTATTTTTACTACTTTTTGGTTAATCTAAAGAATTAAAAATATATGCTTGACATATTAAACATTGCATAACATAACTTTGTATTTCCCTTAAAATATAAACATTTCAAAACCCTTGAGCAGAATTTATCTTTTTTATTTTTACTTTATTTTCTATTTCTTTAAGTTACATCTCAATCACAATCCCCTCCCTACTCCCCCTCCAGTCCCATCCTCCCATTCTCTTCCGCCTCAACCCACCCAACCCCTTCTTTTTATTTTTTTAAGTTTAAGGTATATCTTTTTCTCCCCAACAGCTCCCCCTTTCAGTCCAGCAATGGCTCTTTCTCTTATAATAATAAATACAATACAAAACAACAGAGGTAATTAGGCCACAGTTATGAGGGTTATATGGCTTAGCGTACATTCCCAATGTCCAGTCCATATGTATTTGGCCCCTGACTTTAAAATTCTACTATCTAACCATCTCCATGAGTTTAAAGTTCTACTCAGCTTTCATACTAACTTGCATCACAATTTTAAAAACGTCTTCTTAGATCCAAAACACTCTCTTGATTCCTAAACAACTCAAAATTTAATAGCAGACATGAAAATGATTCAAAAGGGTGTAAAACATCTCTACTCTTCTCACTAATTTTTTGTTGCTGCTTTAGAAAATATTTTGTTAAAATAATTTTTAAAAATTAGCTCACACAGAATTATGAAAATAAACATGGGCTGAATATATCATTCTGCTTGCAAATCAGTAAGGGAATCAGGGAGATATTACAAACAGCTCAAAAAGGAGATCAATTCAAATTTAAACAGGGGAAAATGGGTTAAAAAAGGAAGTGTAAACAAAGGCGAATAGGTTTTACAGAATAATCTGAATCAGATAAGAAAACTTAATGTTTATTGGTCATCTGTAATTTACAATGTTGTGAAATGACTGACACAAAGAAGACAAAGTCTAGAATTTGACAACCCAGGGAGGATAGTATTAAAGTATCAACAGCTTTTTATTGAAGCAAATCTTGTAAACAAGGTCATTTTGGGCCTTGTAACTCTGTGGATTGAACCCAGGACTTGACGGTGCACAATAAACCTTTACCCAGCATCAGAGCATATTCCCACCCTTGCAAATCCACTTTTATTATAAAAACATTAGTGATGTTAACAGGAAACAGACTTGGATTTGAGTTTTAAAATATAAATTGATACATAAAAACCTTGTTGTTTTAAAATTTTCTGGGGCTGATATATAGAATATATGCCTATATACTCTATATAAACAAGATTCTAGGTAAAATCTGAAACTTTTAGTAGTGTGAGAATATTCTGTAACTAAAAAGCTTGTTTAAAAAACCAATGTGGTAAGAATTAAAAGCCTTTTCATCAGCAGTGGATGTGTTCTCTTTTGTCCACATCCACCATTTGTTCTTAGCTAGGGTGAGATAGAGACTCAGTGTGGTTTCACTTTGTGTTTCTCTGATGGCTATGAGGCTGAATATTTTTTTGTTTAATGGCCATTTTAATTTCAGGTTTTGAGAACTGCCTGTTCATTTCTTATTGATTGGGATGCTTAGCTTCTTATTGTTCAGTTTTGAGTTCTTTTATGTTCTGGATATTACCCCTCTGTCCAATGTACAGTTGGCAAAGATTCTCTCTCATTCTTTCATGTTGCCTCATCTCTGGATTTACTGCTTTGTTTGCTGAATAGGAGCTTTTGAATTTCATGCAATACCAGTTTTCAATACTGCGGATTATTTCCTGAGTGACTAGAGTCCCATTCAGAAATCTTTGCCTATCCCCATATCATAAAGTGTTTCCCAACTTTTTCTAAGAGCCTTTACACTTGCAGAGTTTCAGGTTTTATCTACGTATTTGGAGTTGGATTTTAAGCCAGGTGAGAGTTGGGGATAGTCTTCCATGTGTGAATATTCTATTTCCCCAGAAACATGTTGAGCAAACTGTCTTCTCTCCAAGGTGTGCTTTTGATAACTTTGTCAAGAACCAGAAGGCTGTAGTTGTGGTATTTTATAGGCAAGTCATCTATTCTGTTTCAGTAGTCTATGCAACATTTGTGTGTGTGTGTGTGTGTGTGTGTGTGTGTGTGTGTGTGTGTGTGTACTATGCTACTTTTTATTACTATGACCCTGTAATATAATTTGCAATTGTAAAGTAACCTGCAATAGAACTTGCTTTGGCGATATATCCAGCATTATTCTCTTTTCTAGGTATTGCTTTGGTTTTATGGGAGTCTGTTCTGCTTCTAAATGGATTTAATACCTTTTTCTTGTTTCTGAAGAGTGTCATTGGAATTTCAGGGCAATTACACTGAATATATATGTTGCTTTTGGTAGTAGAGTGTTTTCACAATATTAACTCTTCCAGTACAACAATGTGGGGGATCTTTCCATAATCCAGTATCATGTTCACCTTCCATTTTCAGTATTTTAAAATGTTTACTATAAGAATCATTAATTTCTTCCTTTGGTTAGGTTATAGCTTTGTTGCTTGTTTTTTATGAATGGAATTGGTATTTTTTTTTTCATTTTTATCAGTGTGTTTGTTACTGGCATGTAAGATTACTGATTTTTGTAGGTTGGTTCTGTATCCTGTCTTTTTACTAAAAATATTTATTAGCTTTAAGAGTTTTCTGGCATGATATCTAGGGTCTCTAATGTGTACAATCACGTTATCTGCAAACAAAGATAACTTGACCGTTTTTTTGTTTATTTTTACTATTTGTGCCCTTTGATTATCTTTGTTAGTCTGTTTCCTCTAAAAGCTTCCAGCACTATATTGAATAAGAGTTGAGAAACTGGGCACACCTGTCTTGTTCTTGAATTTAGTGGAAATGGAATTTTTTCATATTTAGTATAACATTGGCCAGAGGTTTGCCACATAGGCTTTATTACTTTGAGATATGTTCCTTCTATTCTTAGTCTGTCCAGAGCTCTTATCATGAAGGGATATTAGATTTTTGCCAAAGGCTTTTTCTGTATCTACTGAGATTATTATATACTTTTGTCTTTCCATCTACTTATGTAATACATTTATTGATTAACATATGTTGAATCATTCCTGCATTTTGGGAATGAACCCAGTTTGATTACAGTGAACAGTCATTTATGTGGTCATGAATTTGGTTTGCATGTATATTTCTGAGAATTTTTTATAGATATGTTCATCAGAGATATCTGTACATAAGTCTAGCCACTATGGAAATCAGTATAGAGATTCCGCACAAAGCCAAAAATAGACTTACCATATGACACAGCTACTCTAATACTAGGTATTTTTCCCAAAGACTCCAAGCCCACATACTGCTGAGATACCTGCACATCAGTGTTTTACTACATCACCAACCTAGGTGTCCACAAAGAGAAGAATGGATAAAGAAAGTGTTTCACAGATATTCACTGGAATTTCTTCAGCCATAGAGAACAAAGTTATGTCATCTGCAAGAAAGTGGATACAAGTGGAGACAATCACTTTAAGTAAAGTAAGCTAATCTCTGAAAGATAAATAATGTATTTTCTATCTCATTTATCATTCTTATATTTTATATAAATACATAAAATTATCTTTGTATATATTAACTAGAAGTACTAATTGGGGCAAATATGACCAAGAGAACAAAGGACAGAAGAGAGGAATGAGAAAGAAGAGGGCAGAAGATGTACATGGTATACTTATATGAAAATGTTCTTATGTGACATGATAAAATGCCATATCCAAGAATGATACACATGAAATATTTTTAAATCGAGAAATTAATTAATCCCTGTGATTATTTTCTTATTGGATTCAGACTGAATCAAAGGCCAATTAATCCTGTTTTCTCATCTAACTTCTCCCAGAGAGAACTGGGCACCTTTTAACACTCCTTAGCCTCTCCAGCACCAGCATGGTATCATAACTAACCCATTTGGATTACACTAAGATGTCCAAAGCCACCATGGCTCATGAATCTAAAAAGGCTTGGTGACTAAAATGCATGCTGTTCTGGTCATATCTCTTTAATGTAACTATTCCCTAATTTTCACCATCCTAATTTCTTTTTCTGCACCCAAGACTCATAGCAAATTGGTTTTTTCTTTCTCTTAACTTCATCACCACCAGAATCTCTTTCAAAGTGCTGCTTCCCTGATAACTTTTTCTAGTAGCGGCCACTCATTCTCCACATACCTTAAAGACAGTAGCTAACATGGGCATATTTCTATTCCCCACTATTGCTCTTAACGCATATTCCTCCATCCTGCACAAAACATGTTGCTTTGGAACTCTTGTCCTTCACCTTCTACCCCATCATCAACCACCTGCTCCTGATCTGCTCTAAGCTGCTGAAGATGGAAGCCTTAGCTATTCTTGAGTGTCTTATTGTTCTGCATAGAACATATTTTGCATTTCTTGACCTTTGAACTCAAATGACCTCTGCTCTGTTTCCATGCTCACATCCTAGGGCTTGACATTACCAATAACTTCATCTCCCTTCCATAATCACGCCCTCACTGTTTTAGCCATATGTCCTTGCCATGCCCTTTATCTCTTTCTTTCCACATCATTCCCTCAGCATCTTTGTGGTCTTCACTTCTTTGTTCCTTCCATTGAATTCTCCACAGCATCTTCTAATTTTATGACTCTGGGGGCATGTTCTTTAGTCCTTCTGCTAAACTCTTGAAATCATCCACGCATGTTTTCCATAACACTGCCTGGTAAGCTGGATTTTATACATTGCCAACTGACTACCTCTTCTATTCTCTGTCACAGACCTGTGAGTGCTACCATGACCAGGATGCTGCCACAAATCCATTTTCTCTGATTCTTTGCAGTTTTCAGTGATTAATTTATGCACGTCTATAGTCAATCCTTTTCATTTTTTCTCATACCCACTAAGCTCGTCCTTTAACTAACTTCCTGAGGATATCAGGAATGTACTTATCTTTCCCCCACAGAATAGTGAGAGAATGCTATCACATGTGATCTCTGCTTTCTGCTGTGGCTACCCACAACTCCATCCTCACACATCCCTGCTTCCTTCTCCTTGAGCGCTTAGTGTCCCTTCCAAGGACAGTCTCAATTCCTCCGAGATGGAGTAGAGAGGAACTCATTTCAGAGATGCAGCCTGCCTGTACTGACCCAGGGGGAGGCTCAGGAAATCAGTTCTTATATCTCACCTGCCTCCTGCCTTTCCTGTCTCTTCTAGTGCTTCTTGTTGACTGAAAAAAAATAGATAAAAGTTAGATAATAGGAAAGCTCACTGATAGAAACAATCTTCCAAGACACAGCACAGATGAAAAAAGTAAGGAGTAGTTCAAGAAAGCCAAAAGGAAACATCTAGCTTGTTGCTGGGCTTTATTCATTTGTATTTACTTACTTACTTACTTTTTATTTCTTCAAGTTACATCTCAATAACAATCCTCTTCCTACTCCCCCCTCTGGTCCCACCCTCCCACCCTCTTCCCACTCAACTTTCCCATCCACTTCCTTTTTTATTTTTTTAAGTTTAAGGTATATCTTTTTTCCCCCAACAGCTCCCCCCTTTCAGTCCAACAAATGGCTCTTTCTCCTATAACAACAAATACAATACAAAATAACAGAAATAATTAGGACACATTTATGAGAATTATAAAGCTTAGCATACATTCCTAATGTCCAGTCCATACGTACTTGGAACTGACTTTAACATTCTACTATCCAACCATTTCCATGAGTTTAAAGTTCTATATCCAACTCAGCTTCCATCTTAACTTGCATCACAATTTTAAAAACATCTTCTTAGATCCAGGACACCCTCTTAATTCTTAAACAACCCACAATTTAACTATGAGACTGTAAAAAAATTAATTAAATTGTTTAACCAGTATTTATATTATCATTAATTGGTTCGGCGGCTGTTAATCCTTAACCAGACATTAAAAATGACCACACACAGAGAAACCACATGGATTTTAACAAGCCTAGGCCGGAGTTGTGCAATCTTGGCCCATCTAAGCTAGCTCTTAATTCTATTACCCAATTATGACCCCATATATACATGCGTCCCCTTGGACTGCCATTCTCCACACTAGCCGATGTTCCAGGCAATCTGGAATGATCCTCGTGCATCTACCCCATGGCATGTGCCTCCTTCTTCCTGCTGCTGGCTGGAATGCATTAATCCTCTGTCTAAAGCACAGGCTTCCTGTTCTAATCTCAGGAAGTCCCACCTTTCTCTGTCTTTGCCCAATCTCAGATCTCGGCATTTATTTTAACCAATCAGAGTCAATGTAAGGAACAGACAGCAAGCAGGACCAATTAATTAACATTTAGAATGCTTAATACTACCTTATCATGATACTCTAGCTATCTAGTCTTCAACCACCTTAGAGATCTGAGAGGGATAAATATATCTGATTATACAGGAAGTGCAGGGCCAGCAGCTTCCAAAACTAAGAAATGACATACCAGTGACTGCCTGGACAGTTCCCAATTTCTCTCCATACATAACACTATCAATCTTCAGCCATTTGTTTCCATTTCTCTGACAGACATTGATTGTAAAGCAGGAATTATGAAGGACTACCCTGTCTTGGCAGAGCTAGGCTGTCGACTTACCTGCTTCCAAGTTTTGTCCTTTTTGGACAGCATTCTGTCTACAGTTGAAGCAAGGGATTTTTCTTGCCAAGTGACAGGCTTGCCACTAATTCAACCATCTCCAATTGGAGATTCTTCGATGTTCATCTTCTGCTTGGAATAGAATAGGGGGTGCTAAGAGACAAGCAACATTTGCTTATCCAAATATAAGGAGATAGATGAGTGGTCTTCAAAAACCTTAAGAGATCTGCAGAATATGGCATTCAAAGATATTACTGGGCTTTAAAAGTAGGAACTTAGAAGGCTCTTTCAGCATTTCGCATTTCAGAGGAATTCACTCCCCTAGGCACACTTAGATTCTAACTAGTTATTAGGGTATAGGACCAGCAGTAGAGGGGATGCACTGGACCTTGTCTTTGTACATCAAATACTTAAGGTTGAATGAAGTTTCAGCATTCTTTCAACAGTAGGAAAAAAGATATTACTCTTATATTTCCTTTGCCTACTTTCCACATGATATAATACTAATTTTCATCCTACAGTTATGGCATGCCATGAAGGCATGCCTCCTTCACCCATAGTTCAAGAGGTTTCAAGCAGATGGTGAGTTAATGCCTGCTTACCTAAGGGCTCTTTCTGAAGTCACATGGCCCCAGTCACCTGTAGCAGAGACATAGATTTCAATGTCTAATGGATGATGGCCTCAGAGAGAAATACGATAAAGATGTCAGCAACATTATTTTATGCAATTCATTGAGCTTCTCCTAACTCTTCCTTGTTCTTGATAGCCTCCAGTTACTGTAACAAGGAATGGCTTTGTTATTATGTATACATCCTTCTCTGTCATAGCAATGTTAACCCATATTCAATCTCTGTTTATAAGAAATTAAACCAGAAATTTGTACTTAGCCCTAAGCTTCATCACAGACAAATGTGGACAAGTGTGGCTTTGGCCATAAAGGTTTATTGTGGTTGATGGGACAGATGAGGACCTGTGATCCTGATTAAATGTGAAGTTACATGAGGTAGGTTTGGGCCAGAGTCTGGGTGACAGGCAAATCCCCTTCAGAGAGATGAAACCCGATAATGGGAAATGAAGTCACACAACGAGAAGGAAGCTGGGTCTCTGAAAAGGCCTCGCTGGAACACCTGTTTATCCAGCAAATGACACACCAATGGCTCCTACCCACTGTGCAAACTGAGCCCCTGACTGCTTTTTTTGAATTAGCCATTTATCACAAGCAGAGCTTTATTAAAAATGCACCCTCTGCTCTTCAGAGAACAAATATGAAAATCTGGTTTCTGAAGGTATCAGAACCATTTATTTTTGAAGTTGGCAACACAGGCTGGGAATGCTACTCTGGGATGGGTCTTTTCTGTGGATCCATATTTTTCAGAATAAGCCATTTTCCTCTCATCTATGAGAAACAATGAAATATTCAATGTGCTATGAAAAACTTGAAATATTTTGAAAGGGCTAAAGAAAGTAAACTGCACACACTGCAGGGAGCCTCTTTGATGATATAGAAGAGAAACTTGTTTGGCCCAGGGCCCTCAGATCACCCAATCTCTGCTCAGTATCCCTGAAGAGTGAGTGGTACCATGTTAGGTAACTCAACTAGTTGTTCTCCTCTGAGCTCAGGCAAAAAATGGACGATCTTAGAGGTACCTGTCCAGGTCTGGTGAGAATCATGTTCTTGTTACAGAACCTAGGAGTTAGTCAACCAGTTAGCTGGGTAACTGCTTAGAATGAGAATTGGCCTGAAATTGGACAAACCCTGAGGAATTCCAACTCAACCATTTATTTGCTGTGTATTTGAAGATGTATTTTCTCTGCTGAAATGTATTTTCATTCATGTATATGTATGTATATATACATATATATATAGTGTCCACTAGCCACCTGGGGGATTGGCTGTGACTATTAACATAAAGAACAGGAATTTATCACAATAACAGAACTAAATACTTAAATTGTACTTATGCTATGTGTGACGCTCAGGATTACTTTGTGCTAACTCATTTAATCCAGAGGCAGAGACTGTGATATTCCATCTCACATCTATGAGGATGGCTAAGTTTGAAAACTCAAGAGACAGCATATGTTGGCGAGGATGTGAAGCAAGGGGAATGCTCCTCCATTGCTGGTGGGAGTGCAAACTTGTACAACCACTCTGGAAATCAATTTGGCACTTCCTCTGGAAATTGGGAAGAGTTCTGCCTCAAGATCCAGCTATACCACTCCTGGACATATACTCTAAAGATGTTCCATCATACCATAAGGACATTTTCCCAACTGTGTTCATAGCAGCTTTATTCGCAATAGCCAGAACCTAGAAACAACCTAGATATCCCTCAATGGAAGAATGGATAAAGCAAATTTGGTACATTTACCCAATAGAATATTACTCAGTCACTATAATCAAGGAAATCATGAAATTTGCAGGCAATTTGATGGAATTAGAAAAGATCATCCTGAGTAAGGTAACCCAGGTACAGAAAAATAGAGATGGTATGTGCTCACTTATAAGTAGATATTAGTCATGCAGTACAGGATAACCATCCTACAATCCACAGACCCAAAGAAGCTAAGTAACAAGAAGGGCCCAAGGAGGGATGCTTGAATCTCATTCAGAAAGGGAAGAATAGACATTGTAAATAGATGAAGAGAGGGAACTGGGTGGGAGAGGAGGTGGGAGGGGAACAAGGGTGGGGATCAGGTAGGGGAAAGCAGGGATGGGAGGTCATAAGGCTGGAAGAGAGAAGGGAAACTGATGGGGGTGGGATCTCTGGGACAAACTAGAGACTTGTTACAGGGTAGGCTCCTGCAAGGAAATATGGGTAACTCTAGCTGAGAGTCCTAGCAGTGGGGGATATGGAGAAAAAGTGGCCATCTCCTAAAGCCAGGAAAGACTGCCAGTGGAAGGAGGGGGACACCAACCCACCCATAAAACCCTTGACCCAAAATCTACCCTGCCTACAAGACAGGGATAAGAATGGAGCAGAGATTGAGGGAATGGCTGGCCAATGACTGGCCCAACTTGAGACCCAATGTATGGGAGAGAGCCAACTCCTAACCCTTTAGTGATTGTCTTCTATGCTTGCAGACAGGAGCATAGCATAACTGTCCTCTGAGAAGCTCCACCCAGCAAAGGATCAAAGCAGATGCTGAGATCCACAGCCAAACACTGGACAGAGACCTGGGAGACTTGTGGAAGAGTTGGGAGAAGGACAGGGGTACCAGAAGGGAACAAGAACTACAGAAAAAGACCAACAGAGGCATCTAACCCAAGCCCATGGGGACTCACCATCACCCAAAGAGCACGTATGGACTGAACCCAGGCCCCCTATACTCATGGAGCTGAGGGACAGTTTGGTCTTTATGTTGGCCCCCTAACAATCAGAGCAGGGCCTATCCCTGACATCTACTCTGTTGCCTACAGTTAGATACCTTTCCCCTAGCTGGGCTGCATTGACTGGCTTCAGTGGAAGAGGTTCCAGTTAGTTCTAATGCAATGTGAAGTACTGCAGCAGGTTGGTGGAGGGGCCCCTTTTCTGAGAAGATGGGGAAGGGCGAAAGGAGGAGAGGTTCAGAGGGTAGGATTGGGAGGAAAGGATGGAGGGGCTGTGAATGGGATGTTAAAATTAATAAATAAATAAATAAAAACATTTTAAATGTGGTTCAAAGGAACAAATCTATTCCTGTATAGAGACAGAATATTTCAAGAGCTGTACTTCAATGTAAGTAGTTTTCCTTGTATTTTTAATGCATTTCCTATGTATTTGTTGATGAATTAAAAATATTACTATAAGAAAAAAATTCTGGGATCACAGCAAGATTAAATAGTTTGTCACATACAAGATGTTATTGTAAAGGCAAAGCCAGATCAGCCGTCTGGTCTTGGATCATAATCTCTAGACCTATACTCTTCACTAGGTAAAAGTCTCACCAGGATTAATGTTAATTTTTTTCTTATCTACAACAACAGTTTGATTTTATTTCCACAGAAAAGCAGGGGATGCCATTATTATTAATTTTGTGGGGATGTGACCCCTGGGGATTTTGAGAGCATATCTGACAGTTCTGGAGTTATTTTCTGCATAGATTGTCTTCCTTTCCGCTGCCTCAGAAATCCAATACACTGTAGACAGAAAGCATTTAGTTTACGTTCATCACATCCTAACAGAAGCCAGCTGATTCCATTATGCTGATATAAAATAGACAAACAACTGAGTGTTTAGATATTTCTGATATTCATCAGGCTGCCCATACTTGTAAAGCTGTTTTAAAGCTGGGAAGTCACAAAACATGCAGATACAATCTCTGTCATGCTGCAGTCAGTAAGCTGAGGCTTGCATGGCCAGCCACAGCCACTTTGGAGGCAAAGCTGAAACACAGACACTTTCGTAAGGGACAACAAAGGATACCACATTGGATCAAAAAATAATAATAATAACTTTTTCAAGATCTATTGTTCTGAATGAATTAATATGTCCAGACAATGGGTATGAGAATTATCAATAAACATATGTGAGTGACTGAATGAACTGAAAACTATGTACAAAATTAGCTTAGTAAGCAAATCAAAATTTAAATTCCTGGAAAATTTTATCATTTTACAAACTCACCTTAGGCAGTGGATATTTCTTCTGTGATGGGATATGTTCTGGCTAGTCTATTTCATGCATGTGTCATGATGAAGATTCCTTTTTTAACTGGTTGTGTTATTGGACAATTCTAATTACACACACACACACACAAACACACACACACACACACACACACACACACACACACACACACACAC
>CAJQZJ010034238.1:1696670-1719631 GCA_907164525.1 Lophiomys imhausi
TGTGTGTGTGTGTGTGTGTGTGTGTGTGTGTGTGTGTGTGTGTGTGTATGTGTGTGTGTGTGTGTGTGTGTGTTTATTCATTCTATCCATTTAGAGAACCCTGGCTAACACAAACACTAAAAGTACATAGCCACAGTATGGCTATGAAGGGGTATATGGTGCTTTATGCAGGATAAGGAATCACCTTGAGACAAATCTCTGGGCTTGTCTGTGAGCAGTTCTCTAGATTAGGCTGAGATTGTAAAGCCTGCCCTAACTGCTGGACTAAATAAAAAGGAGGAAGTGAGCTGAGTAGGAGCCTTCAGTGCTCTCTGTTTCCTGACTACTGGCACAACAAGACCAGTTGGCTCAGCCTCTTGCCAATGTGACTTCCCTGACGTGATGGACTGTACCCTCAAACCGAGAGCCTAAAGAAAGTCTTCTTTGTTTACACTGCTTTTGTTGGGTATCTAGTGTCAACATGGCAATTAAAATACAATATGAGTGAACAGGCTCTATCCGACGATTTCAGTCACCAGAAGACCCTGTGTTTATCTGCCATGAACATTAAGATATGATATGCATTTTAAATGTCACATCTGCATACAGAAAAGAGATGAGATCTGATGGAGACTTTAGCAGAATGGTTCCAGATCAGGAGAGACTAGAATTGGTCTGCTGGACTTGAAACTAATTTTAGCTTTATGAATATAGCATTTCTCAGTCAGTCCTTAAAAAAGAGGTGTTTAAATTCTTCCATGTGACAATTTCATTTTCTTTCCTCTGAATGTTTAATTAGCACTGTGCTCCTATGTAGCTAAGGAACAACTGCTCATCTTTACAAAGAGAACACTGTTGTGGAAACAGTGGAGAGGAGATTCCTGTACTCTCCTGTTGGGAGTGCAGCTGTTGCATAGACCTCTAGACGTTGTCCATGTGTACATTGGACTAACTGGGAAAACTGACTGTAACATGGGACAAGACAGAAGAACTGAACATACACTTAGGGAGTTGGGGACCATCTGGGAACTGCTCGATCTGTGTGACTGTACAGAGAGCCCGCAGAGAACTCACAGAGAGCAGAGCTCTTCATTCCAGTAAGGAATGTTCAGGGGACCAGGGAAGTAGAGAATCGGCTTGGATTAGCCCAGATAAGGTAGAAGGGTGACAGTGACATGGAAAGATGGTGACAGTGCAGGTTTGGAAATCGCTTGCACTGAGTGGTGCCACTGGTGCCGCCATAAAATATTCAATTTGGCCATAAACTTAATTTCTGTATACTTAAAAGCTTTATCTAAGGAGGGTGACTCATATTTTTGAATCTAGAAAAACAAAAATGAATTTAAAAGGAAAGAACATACATCTTAAAGATTGATAGAACATGTGTGTTCACATCCTTCATCTAATGGCTGCCTTGAAGTAATAATAAAGGCTGTTTTTTTTTTTTTAAGAGTGGAAGGAGAAAGAAGATGAGCATACCAGTAAATAATAGTCTAAAAATTTTCTAGAAGCTTTGAAAAATCTAAGGACATTTTTTAACTTCTCATTATTTTCTGTTAAGTTGGGGTATGGCACATATGGTGATGGACACATATCCGTATCACCATTTGGACCAATATGGATGTTATTTTCTTCACCTAGAGAGTACCCTCCAACCCTACCCTACTGATCCTCGGCAATGTCCTCCTATGTCAGTAATGACTTCCATCACAGTAGACATGTTTTCCTGTCCCTAAAGCTCAGGAACTAAGTTTAGTCATATAGTATATACTCCTTATATCTTGTATCTTTCTCTTAGTATTATTGTTTCTGTATTCACACAAGATGTTGGGTAAGTTTGTAGCTCATTCTTTTCAGTTGCTGAGTAGGAAGGGTGGAGGAGGGCACTAATACCTTCATGTTTACAGAACAGAGTCAGCCAAGATCCTGAGTTACACTGATAGAAAGTAAAGGAGGAACGGTAAAGTTAGAATGTGTGTCCCATGCACATAGTACCAGGTGTTTGTTGTTTTGTTTCTCCATGTACTGTTGTGGTAGGGTCTCTTTATTGCTACATTTCTGGCACATAGAACAGTAGTATTTGGGCATAACTTGTCCTTAATAACAACTTTTTGGATGAAGCACACACTCAAAACTATATGTGACAGTTACAAGTATAAAATTTGTTGCGTAACATTTGACTGAGATATCTTTGTTCACTCCCTCAGAATACCAGGCATTGGGTTTTTGACCATGCTTAATTGCAGGAAAGACACATTCATGCATCTCTCATTCCAGTCCCAAATTTTAGTGTGGTTATTACGAAGAGTTTATACAGAAGAAGCCATTACATTACTTCCTCCCCTGGTTCAGTGATCTAGGAGCTTGGATGGTCCAGTGATCTACATGGATCTGCTTCAAGAAGAAGACCTGTCACATATTCAGAATGAGACCTGAACTGTAGACACACTAATACTGAAAATGCCTGTTCAATTAATCAAAGCAGCCAGGAGGTAGCATTGGGTAAAATACTTCGTTATTATTAGATCATGGGCCTGCCCCTTTAAGACGCTCATCACTCTAGTAGATCAGATTTTAAGCCTGGAGAAGTCAGGCTACCACTCAAGAACTAACAACTTCTACTGTGGGTACATAGATGTGCATGAGGGAAAAGCAAGACCAGCCCTCAAAAGGTATAAATGCCAAAATATTTGTTGTTCAAGGGATTTCTCTAAAAGCCTAGTTCCCTGCCATGATGTCTACGGTAGCTATCTGTCCTATTCTTTCAATTTAAGCTGTCTCTCTTCATGTCCATGTGGTATCTGTAGTGTTCTCCCATTTCAAGGCCCCATCCCACTGCCTCTGATGTTTCTCCTACTTGTTCCTACCCCAAGTTCCAATCAGAGCTGCATAATCTGGGCTTTCTCTCCCAATAAGGCTCACTTCTGAAGGGTAATTTTACATCACCTCTTTTCTCAAACGTGGTGTGGTGCTCTGATTTCTAACATTTAGTTTTCAGTCAAGAAATAAGGATATGCCTTGCAAATTTCTGCTTCACCATGCTCACTTTTTAAATTTCGGCTTAAGGTGGAGGGACTTGCTGTATTGACTTTGGGAACTGGCTCATAGGGTCAAAGCCTTGGAAAGAGTCAGGAGAAAAACACAATGCCAAGGAAGAAAACCTCTGAGATCTTCCTCTCATGTTACAGACGAAGCAAGTGGGAGTCCAGAGATATTTGCTGGCCTGGTTGAGATCCAAATGCTAAAAGGCTGTAAGAAATCTCCTGATCCTTGCCAAGGGTTCTTTTACACAGAAACCATTTCTCTTGGTCCTTTAGGTATCCAGCCATGGATGGCCAAAGGTAATGACTTGATTTTTATTGACCCATTTGAAAAAGCACAACTTTGCCAACTATATATAGAACCTGTGACTAAATGACACCTTTAAAGAAAAACTGGAGTGATGCATATCAAGGGGAGTGTGTGTAGAGATGAGAGGAAGCTCTGCTGGTGGCTGGCTTACCCCATGCAGAGTAGGAGTGAGGGCAAGCTCTCCCTGGGATTACCTCACTGTGTACTTCGTGAAAACATCTCTACCTCAGGAAATTGTGCTTAAGTTAGGAATCATTATTGATAGACTAATACATAAAAAGCATCTAACTCAATCTAGAAATTTATTCCAAGAGGTTGTTTATGTTAAATGAAATTTATTCATTTCACTAAATTCACAACTTTTTCATCTAAACCAGACTCCATTTAAGGAATAAGGGTGTCCAAATGAAGCAGAAGTTTGTTTTGCAGCCTGCTACTGTTCACTATAGACTGATGGAAAAGGGTGACTAGGCCTGCCAATGGGGAGGAGTAGGCTCGGCGGCAGGAAGTGGGGACAGTCATATGTTTCAAGATATGTCATTAGCACATCGAGTTTTACATTAGATTGATATTCAAGAATTATAAACTTTTTTTTTACATTTTAAATCTGATCGTGCGTATGTATGAACATGCATGGATGTATGTATGAACATGCATAGATGCCACAGCATGCATGTGGAGGTCAGAGGACAATTTGCAGGAGGCATTATTCTCCTACTATACGTGCGTAGGTCCTGGGGATTGAACTCAGGTGGTCAGGTTTGGCAGCAAGACCCTTTATCCACTGAGCCAGCTCACCAACCCACATTGTTTCTATGTAAAAAACAAAACATAACAGAACAACTAAATCTAATTGAGTTTTGAAAGAAGAGTTTGGGGAACACAGTAAGCTGTTTTATTTCTATACTGTTGGGGCTATGATAATCTGAGACAGCTTGAGGAAACTTCTGTAGTCACATTTTAAGGGTTCAGTTCATCAGGGGAGCCCAGGCTCCTGCTAGCCCCTCTGCCACTTTGTGGTTTATTTACCTCAGCTGGGAATAGTCTGTGAGGCCTCAGACAGAAAGCTGCACTTCGTTTACAGGCAGACTTCTACCCTGATAAGCTTCATTCTTTCCCATGTTTTTTCAATAAAATCTGGTTTCATGGTTCACTATCTCCACCCCCCTCCAATTCATAGAAATGCCAAAATTGGATTCATGTTTCCAACTATAAAGTTAACATGGCCAGCGAAAGAGGAAGCTGTCTGTTTCCCAGTGCTTGCCTTTGCTGTGGATTCTTTAAACACGAAGCCTTTAATAAGCCTGCTGCATGCAATATTTCATTTCCTTTAGACGAGACACTACCTCACAGAGTCCACACACCCTTCCCTTTGCTCACAGCAGCAGCTGCACCACACATAACCTACCCGGGGTGGCATCCCACCTCTTCACATGAAAGAATACGTTTTAAGAAAACAGATGTCATAATTAAATTTTCAGTGGCATGTGCAGCAGCTTCTCTTTAAAACAGAAAAGTTGTGGATTTATATGATGCTAGCACAGGCCACTAGCACTACAGTGTCTACACTGCCAGGGGGGTTGAGCTCTGGGACTCTTCTCTTCCTCTTCCTCCTCCTCTTCTCCTACCTCCTCCCCTCCATTTGTTGCTCTCCTTGTTCAAACCCCACACTTCTCCCTCTAACAACAACAAATACCTCTTTTCTTCTTGGAACATACATGAAGTTTGGAGATGATCATCTAAGTCCTTTGAGTACCAGGGTTTTATTAAGTGTTAGGTAGAGTGGAGTGGAGGGAATGTTTTCAGAAACAACTTTCAAAGAAAGACAATAAAAAGATGGTAAATTGGCATTTGAAATCTACACGAAGAGTCCATAAAAGCAAAACCTAAAATGAGAGTGCTGAGAACTTCAGGGATCACTAAAATTGGTTACAAGGGACATCCACACAGGAGGGAGCCTTTAATTCATTCATCTAGTCACATCTTTCCATTGTTGCATGGCTAGGAACTGGATTGCATGATGCCTTCCTGTCTTAGTTAGGGCTTCTATTGCTGTGCTAAAACATTGTGACTGAAAACAACATTGGGAGAAGGGTGGGGGTATTTCAGCTTACAACACTCAGGTCATGCCCACTCCATCCCTAAAGGAAGTCAGGCAAGAACTCAAGGCAGGAGCTTGACATCAGAAACTGAAGCAGAGGCCATGGAAGAATGCTGCTTACTGGCTTGCTCTCTGTGACTTTCTTGTACATACAGGACCACCTATCAAGGGGTGGCACAACCCATAGTAGGCTGGGTCTTCCTTCATCAATTACTACTCAAGAAAATGCCCCCAACACTTGCTTCATGATCAGTCCTAGGATATATTTACAGTTTGGTTCCTTCTTCTTAGATAACTGTTTTATGTCCAATTGGGGGAGGAAGAAAGAGAGAGACAGAGAGACAGAGAAAGAGAGAGAGCAGGCAAATATCTGACACCTAGAACCATCTGTAAAATGTGGGCAAAGGAAACCATTAATGTCCTCTGATTCTGTTGCTCATCATCTCTGCTTTGGAGGAAACATGGAGGAAGAAAAAGAGAAGTTGGAAGAGGTGGGATAAGTAGCAAAGACACTGTAGGGGGAGTGGCATTCATTATGTATGTTTTAGTTCTTTGTGGCTGTATCAGGGTTGGTTTTTCACTCAATTAAGTCTTGATTGTTTTCTTTAAAATAAGCAGCAGGGCTGGAGAGATGGCTCAGTGGTTAAGAGTCCTGGCTGCTCTTCCAGAGGTCATGAGTTCAATTCCCAGCAACCACATGGTGGCTCACAGCCATCCACAGTGAAATCTTGTGCCCTCTTCTGGCCTGCAGATATAACTGCAGACAGAACACTGTATACATAATATACAAATAAATCTAAAAGTATATATATATATTAAAATAAGCAGCAGAGTAGGAAGTTGAGGATATGAAGAGACTCAGTAATAATCCTAATGCACCCTGCTTCTCTTTAATGGAACAACTCCCTGTTACATTTATTGTTCTTGTTTTTGTGTTTCCTAAACCCCACTAAGAAGATGTTGATTAATCATTTTCAAAGGAAGAGAGGCTTTTAACAACAACCTCTGTATGCTTCAGACTATGCATGAATGGGGACAGGGGATTGTGGTCCCCCAGTTTTGTTTTGTTTTTGCTTTCTTGGGGTATTTGGGCAGTAAATATGTTTAGACATAAATGATTAGCAATGTGGTAAAAAAAATAGTTTGACTGTTTTTATATGGCTTCCTTGGGTAGGCCTTTCTTTCTCTCACCCTTAGCAGCAACATTAAACAAAAACAAAGACTTGGTTTGGACAGAGAGTTTCAAGCCATTAGTATTTTATTATAGCAGTGTGAAATTCATCTTTTTGGAAAAGGTGCAGGCAAATCTCATGTGCTCATACTTCAGTAAAAAGGATAAACATTGCAATTTACCAATCCCATTTGTTTCTCAAAAAAGGGGGGAACCCCCACTAATTTTACAGCAAGTACCCATATTTTACAGACTATGAATGTTATTGACTATAAGAATTACAATTATTTTATGGATTGCTAAGAAAAATGCTATCAGTAAAATTTACATAACACCCTACTCTCACTCGGAGTTTTTATTTTCTGCTTGTTGAAAGAGCTATTTTAGGCTTATTTAGCCATAGATTTTTATGATATAGCACACTGGTACTTCACTAAAATGAGAAAACATAACAAATTAAATCGATAAAGATAGTCTTAATGTGTTCTCCTATTCAGACACTTCCTTAAAAACTTTTCATCTCAAAGCAGTTGCTGGTGCTTGTCCACATCTTCTACAGTGCAGTGAATGTTGGCAATCGCTGCATTCCATTCAGACTGGCTACCCTCACCTTCTCCAGCAATTTCACTCAACCACCTTTCTCCCGTGACTGTGCATAAAGCATACCCTGACTGTCGCCTGGTCAACAAGGATTATGAGACACCCCATTTCAGAAGGAAAGACACAAGAGAAAACAACCATGTCTTAGATCTGACATTTTCTTCCATAAGTCGTGATGTGTAAATGTCCTTCTATATTCCCCTCAAAGTTTGAGGTAGGCAGTTTTAATCTTTGACATTTGTGTTTTGATACTCTAATCCAACTATAAGACTATATTGCATATTTAACAATTCATCAATGTTCAGTAAAGGTATAAAATACATTTATTGAAAATCAACCTCTTCCCAGACATGATGGAAGATATTGATAATACAAATACAGTTAATGTAAGATGTTGGCTTTTAAGAAATTCCAACAAAAATGGGAAATAGATTTAAACCTACAGTGACAATAAGGCACCATCAATGAAACAATAATGGCATGTAGGAGGCATTTGGTATGAAAGTAATGTTTTTGGTTAGGTGTTCTGAATAAACAGCACAACTGCAGTTGAGACAGATCATAGACAGAGCATCTCTGGCGGGGGAAGCAGGTTGTCTCTTTCATAGCAGATCTTACGTATGCTTAGCCATGTTGACTCATGTACAGATTTGTAAGAACCACAACTTCCCACTTCAGCTAGTCTGTTATGTTACAAAGTGCAGAAACATCCATCTCGTTTATAGATCTCTTAAAATCAAGGAACTGTATCCTTCAATAAGAAGTTGGTTTCAATAACATCAAGCCACTGATATCAGAGAAGAGGCTTGAAACATCTGGGTCACAGCCAACAGGGCTGACCTGGATGTGCCCCGACCTCCAAATCAGCTCACCCATAGCCCCAATGTCATTATCCCAGGAGTATATGATGGGGCTAGTACTCACCAAATAATCTGAGAATTTTGAGGCAGGCAAGGCATACAAACCACCATGACTGGCAAGGTACCAATGTCATCTTTATAGTGAGATCCATTCAATGAGTTTAAGGTAAAATGGATTTTTCTTTCTGGTTCCAATCCTTTACTAAAGGATACTCAACATTTCTTTTCAGAGAGAACTTAGGTTCCTAGATTGTTAGCTAGTGGCATGGTTGGGAGGGCACTGGCTTGAACCTGATCTTTCTAATTTCAAATTTCCTAAGAGATGCATTGGTATCTGATGGTAAGAAGATTCCTTCTCCCTTGAATCCATCGGCTTCTGCCCAAAAGAAGACAAGAATTTTGTCTAATCTTCATTTCCTTAGTGTTATTTGAACACTCTGTACCCAGTAGATAGCACTGTTTGGAGAGGTACTGGTACTTTTAGGATGTGGAACCTTGCTGAAGAAAGGATGTCCCTAGGGGTAGGCTTGGAAGTTTTATAGCATGGCCCCACTTCCTCTTCTCTTGCTTTTTGTATGAGATGTGATATCATCAGTCCACTTCCTGGATGCCAGGCTGGCCTTGCACACTTGCTGATATGTATTTCCACCATAATGAAATGAACCTATCAAAAGGCAGGCAAAGATGAAGAGGGATCTCAGGGGGCCCTATTCCTCACTGCTAAACTATTTCCTATGGATGGATTCAGGGAAAGGAAGAATTATTGCCTTTAGTTGTGTTCCCACTAGGTTCCACTGGACAGTCCCAATCCAGTGGTCAGATGGAAGGCTTTGGGTAAAATAAATGAGACACACAACAAAACCAAAACACATGAATCTAGTATAGGGACAGGTAGGGAAGTGGGAGATGATGGGAGGGACTGGAAAGGGATAATGGAGAGTGTAGTGAATAGAGTGCATTATATACATATAGCAACTGTAGTGTGTGTGTGTGTGTGTGTGTGTGTGTGTGTGTGTGTATGTGTGTGTGAAATTGCCAACGATCTGATCTAATATCTTAAAAAATTCTGGTGCTTGTTCATTATTATTGTACTTCTTCATCTGCAGAACCCTTTAGATTTCTGTGTTTCTGGTCAATTAGTCCACCTTATCCTAGAAACAGCAAATTGCTCCTTAGGCTGTGCTAATTCTATTTGCAGGCAAAGAAGCCACACTTCTAAAGCCCTGTGCACCATTGTGAGACATTTTCATTCAGAGGAATGCAAGATAAACAGGGCGTTCTCTTTCCTTTTGACAGAGGTCATTTGTTTGGGAGAACGTTTGCTAGGGTAATGTGGCATGAAAATAAAATTACAACAATTGGAAAAGTTTGCAAGCTAAAGAGGCAGAGAAGGCTAAGTTGAAAGGAGGGAATGAGATACTGCAGTTTTGAAAACAACTTCTGCAACACAATTGTGAAACGCCAGAGAGTGAGACATCCCATGGCTGGAGAATAGTGTCATCTGGTCAGAATTGCTGGCACAAGTGGATGTTGTTGTTCATGATTAGTGTTTCTTACACTACTACATTATAATGTTTCTTATAGTCATGAGAGCATTTTTGAGAATTAAGAAGAAGCAAATATTTTGCTCTATGAAAATATCTTCAGAAGAGGGCTAAAACATTTCTTTAATTTTAAGCAGTAGTTTGAGTTGACATTTTCAAGTTGAAAGGTTCCTCTAGTGATCTGAAGTGCCTATGTGAAGTTGTTTGACCAAATTAATGTTCCTGAACAATTTACAATCATTGTAATCTACAAGCAATAAATTTAGTTGTTTGTCTAGATAATAATGTATGATTAATTTGACTCTATTTTTGTACCTTTGACCTGTTATCTCATATAGTGTATATTCAAAATCAATTAAAAGAAGACTCGTAGACCTATGAAATCTCACCTAAACATACAGTATAACTGGTTAATTTACATTGTGGACTAATCTATGAAGTGCACTATCCCCAAGTCCCTTCATTTGTAAAACTAAGGTGGGAGACAGCCTTGTTCAGGGGGTTGGGGGGAGAATCTCTCCTTGATATAATTATTTCCTTACCTTCTTTCATCGCTTGTTTTGTATGGGAAAGGAAGGCTGTGCTTTATAATTCTGCAATCAGTTGCAATTACAGCATTACTTCCTGTTACTCCAACATTCATTTCCATTCCTCATATTTCGTTGGCTCTGGTTTTATATTAACAGCAGCATATAGATGAAAAAAAAAATGTCTTTGTGCATGAAACGACTTTAGTCAGATCCGTTACTCATCTCTAACACTGTGCATTAGCAAAGCAGTTGAGTTTCAGCATTGTGCAAGGGCTGAGAACTCACATTTCTGCAGCACTTTGAAAGTTCTGTCATTTTTATCAGAGGACAACAGCACAACTCTGACTCAAACTGGCTGGGTATGCTGCTCTGAACCTACATTCTTTGAAATATCATTTACTCATAACTAGTGATTTCTGAAACACCTGTGTGTAGCACTAGCTTGCAAATCATGGCTGGCAGCATAGAAAGTCTATGGAATAATTCAAACTTCCCCTGTTGTTGCTGTCCCGGGCTGGGGACCCTTGGGGCCAGGGGTGAGCTAGTTCAGAGTCACTTGGGCAGACTCCTGGAGTCTGGTAAGTGGGGGAAGCAGACTCATTTATTCCAGGAAAAGGATGCCCCCTTTATACTCTCCACCCAGCATTCCATTGGCTACCAGGCTGCAAGCTGCTGATATGGCTCTTCCTCATTGGCTTGTGTCTCTTCACCCGATGTGGTGTGATCAGTCTCTGAACATGTCTGGGCATGTCTCAAGCCAGGCATGTTCAGGCATGAGGAAGACCAGCCATGCATATGTGCTGTTTAGTAACAGGCCTTGTTCCTGTTCAATGGCTGGCCTCATTCCTCCTACACCCTCTGAAATGGGGTTGGTCAGTGCTAACCAACAGAGCATTGTAGAATTGCTGGTATGTGACTTATGAGGCCAGATAGTAAGTGGCATCTAGATTACCTCTGGCTATTCAATTAGGAAGCAGTCAGGACCGAATGCTAAGAATAGTCTAGGTACTTTCTGCAAAAATACATGCTTAAGTGACAGCCAGAAGAACTGACTGAGTGCACTGTCTTAGACCAGAACCCTGGCCTCAGCCAGCTCTTCAGATGTTAACCAATCATATTCATAAAGCAAGCTAATGGGAGACCCTCATCCAAAGTTACCCAACCAAGCCACTCTACAATTCCTTAGGGACTCTGGAGACAATGGAGTTGTTTTAAGTTGTCATATTTTGGAGATACCTTATTGGGTAGTAGCAGAACAGCCCCCCCCATATAGTGCATATTAAATTTTTATCCAGTTGTTCATGTGTGAGAAAGAAAATAATGTTCTTTATCTTTGTTTAACTCAATTTAATCTCAATTTTAAACTCTATGTGATCTGAAGATGGGGAAAAAACCAGCTTAATCCTTGCTGGGATGAGTAAGTAACTTTAGATTTCAACTCAGTTTAGGACATTTCTCTCACTCCCCATTTGCATAAGCACAGCATATACAACTGGAGAGGGAGGTTGTAACTCACCTGCAGTTAGGGTATCAGGAATGCACACAAGTTATTTTAGTCTCTTTAATCCATTTCAGCAGCCGCCACTAAAAAAGCAAAAGGGAAAGCGTGACTGTGGGTATGCTGCTAATCAGTGATATAAAGACTGACTTCTAATATTTTTTTCTAGGTCAGTGCTATTCACTGTTTTATCAGCTCTAAAATTTCATTAAAATCCAGGGGAATTGTACAGGGCACAGAACAAGTCAATAAAGTCCCACTTAAAATTCTATGGCTTCTTGTGAAAGCCAACTTTAATTTAAATGTGTGGCTCCTTTGAAAGTCCTGTCTTCTGCCATATGTTATGGGTTGCCCATGAAGGTTTATTAATACCCCAAACTACTCTTAGAGGGGTGTGAGGGATGCAAAGGAGGCTCTTTATAATATGGGTTGATTCTTTCAAAGGAAGGCACATGTGGAGTTTACACTGAGTGCCTCAAACTTCCATTACTACTTAAATTTATTTTTCATTGCATTTTCTTTTTATCTTTTTGGAGTAACTCCCACTGATATCTTAGAACCAAATAGGAATGAGTATGTTGACAAGTGACAAAACCTGTCAGTAACAGAACTGTGGCTTCTCACTCAGGTCCCAGGGTGAGAGTTTTCATGTAGCGATTCACAGTTTGAAATGGGCATGGCACAGGACTTGGAAAGAGCTTCGCCTATAGCAGAGAGCCAGGAAAAGCCTTAAAGTGGCACATCCCTTCCTATGGTAGAGAGCAGAAACGGAGAGAGCCTGCACCTCCACTACACCGCCTGGAAGGCTTTCCTTTAGATTCCTAGCTTTTGTCTCACTTCAGACTAGAATTTAAATGGCTTTTTATCACATCCTATGTTCAATTATATCTCTAGATTTGGACCATTTTGTCAAAGTAACAGCCTGAGATGTATCCCTGCTGCACAGTTCCCCTCCTATTTTTATCACAGAAAAGCAATTCATTTGTTATCCTCCATAATTCTCGTGCAAGCTGAAGGACAAAACCAATATTTTGAGAAGATGATAATGAGAGAAACCTGATCCTTTTATCAAAAAGAAACTTTCATGGCTCATTTGACCTTTTTAGTTTTCTTGCTATTAATTTTAGGATTATTGTTACTTGTTTAGAATAATAATTTGAACCCTCAAACCACACTATCATTCAGTTCGTACATGCCTCTATATCTCTCTAAATTGTAAACACACACACATAATTATTTATCTATTGTATTTTATTCTTTCTGCTACATTTTTTGGTATATGAAATCAAGTAATACGGGGATACCATGGCATATTATAAAAATAGTGACGACTGGAACAATAACACCAAGTCTTGAGATGATGATCAAACCAAAGAGAAGTAAAAAGATCATATTATAGGAAAGGCTGTAACTAAGGTTTTAAAATAAGACAGTGCCTATTATAGGTCACATATAAAATCAGTTTGGAAAACAAATGTAAATTCTGATGTTCGAGGCAAGGTGAAAAGCTGAGATGATGAGGACAGTGGGTATAATTACCTTTGTAACAAGTGACATGCCGAATTGAGGGAAATGCCAATTATGTTATCTCTTTGAATTTGCATTGGAGTGTTGGGGACTCTCCATGAAATGGAATCTTAGGGTATTCTACTTCAAAGTCAGGAGATTTGACTGGGTGAACAAGGACATCTTGTTCCCCAAAATAGTCTTTACTGAGGTCTTCCAGCACTACAGAAATCTTTCCCGATTCAAGAATGTTCTCATTCCTCCTGGATGACACAGAGTATCTGGAAGTAGATAGGAGGGCTGCAGAAGTGGTCTGTCATAGACTCCAAGGTCAGGGAAGACTTGCACTCTTCTCCTGAGCCATAGTCTTAGAGTAGAGTTTCTTGGTACAGGAAATTTTCAGCCAGTCCTGTTTTCTTCTCTCTCAATAGCAGAAGTAGCTGTGAATGTCTATGTACTATTTGTCCCTATGAAAATCCTACAGTCAACAAATAGTATGAGCTACAAACAATCCATAAGACCCTGGAACCTGTAGACTCACACATTATTTAGAAGAATAATACTTTCTCCAAAGCATGGATGTAAAGAGTCTCAGTAAAACAGTGGCAAAATCAGGAGCAGTTAGATCATGACAGAGATACAACTGATTTCTCCCTGGAATACAAAGAGTGATCTAACATAAGATATTATAAGTGTAATTAACCACATCATTAAACTACTGAAAAAGATGAACTATTTAACACAACATTTATTCACTCCAAAGTGATTTGTTATAGCATGTACAGGGTGCTTCATTGACTTGTTCATCATTAATTATACAAACTAAGGGTTTCACTTAGATACTTCCATACATGCATAAAATGTACTTCCACCATTTCCTTATGCTCCTTCCCCTCCCCTTCTCTTCCCATATCTCCAATTTCGAAGAGTTCCCTTTATACTTTCTTCTCCATTTTTAATTTCCTTAAATTTCACATATAAGAAAAAATATGCAATACTTCTTTCGTGAGATGAGCTGATTGCACTTAAAATGATCTCAGCTTTATCCATTTTCCTGCAAATGACATAATTTCCTTCTTTATAGCTGAACAAAACTACATTGTGTATATGCCACATTTTCTTTATTCATCCATTATTGAGATGAGCCTGGACTGTTCCCCAAACCTAGGCTGTTATGAAGAGTATAACAGTAAACATGGCATGCTGGTATCTTTACTGTCAGCTGACTTTGACTTTTTTTTTTTTAGTATTGTGATAGCAATCTTGACTGTCAACTGCTATACCCGGGAAAAGGAAACCTTAACTGAGGATTTGCCTCCAACAGATTGGCTTATGGCAAGTCTGTGGGGGCATTTTCTTGATTGCCAATTGATGGAGGAGGGCTCAGCCCCCTGTGGATAGTGACATCCCCCCTGTGGATAGTGACATCCCCCCCTGTGGATAGTGACATCCCCTGATAGGTGAGCCGTTCAAGAAAGGTAACTGAGCAAACCAGAGCAATAAGGCAACAAGCAGCATTCCTTCTTCCTCTATCCATCTCTGCTTTAGTTCCTGCTCCCAGGATCTTGTCTTAGTTTCCCTTGATGATAGACTACAGCCCTGTAGGATAACACTTTTCCTCTCCAAGCTGCTTTTGGTCAATGTTTTATCACAGCAACAGAAACTAGACCAGGACAAGTATGTACCTATAAATAACATAGCTGGAGCAGATGGTAGTTTTATTTTTAAAACGTTCAAGGAACTCCTGTACAGATTGCTATAGCAGCTTGACTAGTTTACGTCCCTACCAACAGTGCCTAGGTTTTCCTTTACTTTGCATGTGTTTGCTAACATTTGATGTTTTGGGGTTTTTTTTATGGTTTTTGATTCTGACTGGGGTAAGATGGAATCTCAATGTCCTTTTAAACTTTGTTATTGCATTTTAATTGTTTTAGAATAACAATAATGGATTTCTTCATGACATTTTATATGTATATATCATTTTACTTTGATCATATTCACACCTCCATTACTCTCCCTTGTTCTTCTTGCCCCTCACTGTCTTCTTTCCCAAAGACAGTCTCACGGTCCCTGCCCCAATGTCATGCATGCATACATATGCACATACACATGTGTGCACGCTCCCACTCACACACATATTCATTAAAAACCTGGATTCTATATATGAGAGAAAGCATGCTATTTGTTTTTCTGAATCTTGCTTGTTTCTCTCAACAAGATGATCAGCAGAGAATATTTCTCATTCACATTTCTGGACTCTGGACAATTCAAGATCAAAGCAAACCCAATGTCTGGTGAGAGCTTGTTTCCTGGTCCATAGCGGTCTTTTTCCTGTATCCTCCCATGGGCAAGGGCAAGTGTTTTGTCTTTGTCTTGTTCATAAGGACATATCCCATTCATGGGGGCCTAAACCCCAAGATCTCATGGCTTCCCAAGAACTTCAGCACTCAGTATTGTGCATTTGTGGATGAGGAATCTTTTCCAACATATAAACTTAGAGGGTCATATGAGCAATCAGAATACAGATGAACTACTTAGACATTAAAGGAAAACCTAATGGATGTACATACATTAAAGGCAAGAACTTTATGTCCTTTAAACATTAAAATATAGGAATGGGAAGCCAAACCAGAAAAATTGGGAAGTATTTGCAACCAATATAATTAATTCATAAAAACCAGAACACGTAAAAACAAGGGGGGGGGGGTGGAGATATAGTTCATCAGTTAAGAGCACTGGCTTCTCTACCCAGAGGACCCAAGTTCTAGTCCCAGCATGCCCTTAGCAGCTCACAACAATCTAAAACTCCAGGCCTGAGGTTCTGACTCCCTCTCATGGTCTCTTACAGCACTGACCACATGTCATAGATAGATGTATGCAAAATACCCATGGACATAAACATAAAATAATTTTTGACAATTAAAAAAATTAAAAACAAGTAAATAGAAGAATTAATTAACAATTCAAGTATTTACTATGAGAGTAAATGAGCAAGCAACAAACCTACAATGTGACTAATTTTAAGCAGAAGAATCCTAAGCAAATTCTATTTCTATCTATCAAATTGGAAAGTCTTAAATATCAAGTGTTGGTAAAAAC
This sequence comes from Lophiomys imhausi, assembly GCA_907164525.1. Taxonomy (NCBI): domain Eukaryota; kingdom Metazoa; phylum Chordata; class Mammalia; order Rodentia; family Muridae; genus Lophiomys; species Lophiomys imhausi. The sequence continues at coordinate 1,712,910 of CAJQZJ010034238.1, forward strand.
AGAACTAATATTATATGCATATATCCATTATTTAGGAAAATTTAAACTAATTTGAATTCTGCATCAATTTGTCATCTCTCCCCCTGAAGAAATTCATGCATGTATGCACCCTTACTTAAATAAGAGAGTGCTCAGAGACAAGAAATGAAATCACCCAAGTCCCTAAATAGGGAGAAACAGAACTGGGCATATTTGTAAGGTGCAATATTATGCCATGAGATGATTCATGAATCTTAAAAACATAACAGTAAGTGAAGAAAGTCAATTTTCAGAATACTAAATACATTATGAATCTGTGTTGTGACTAACAAAACCAAACCAAAGGATGTATAGTCTGAAAAAGACACACACCATACAATTCCACCTATGCAACATTCAGTAAAAGAGAAAAGTAAAGAGTCAAGATTAGTGACTGCCAGAGTATGGGGGCAGAAAGGGGTAAATACATAGAATCCAGCTGGATTTTAGGACAATGAAACTACTCTTTAGATTACAATGGTGGGTGTGTCATAAAATCCATAGCATGTACAAGGATTAAATCCTATGTTAACTCAGGACTCAGTGATAAAAATGTGTTGAAGCAGACCCTGCATGTGGATTGTAGGAAGGCCATGCATAATGAGCTCAAGAGCACACCGGAAGTCTCAGTGCCATTTAATCAATTTTACTCCTAACCTAGAACCACTCAAAAGGAAGAGGAGGAGGCAGAGAAGAAGAGGAGGAGGAGGAGAAGAAGAAAGTTGTTCATTAAAATGACAGAAAATAAGAAAGATTTAAAAGGGAAACAAATGAAGTCAATATTGCTTTCTCTTCTGCTTGCCCCAGCTAAATTTGGAATAGCAACGCAGCAGTAGCCACACAATTCTTTGATAAAGAAAAACTTGTTCCATCCGGATGCTTCTCAAATTTAAACATAAAAGGCATTCTCATATGTGATTCTGAAAACATTGCACCAATGAGCCTTTCTTGAGGAAAAACTATCTGTTCAATATCAAAATCCATCCAGCTGGAGACAAAGCAAAGACTTCAGATATTAAGAAGTCATTATAACACAAACCAAAACCAACAAAAGAGGGGACTGTGGTCGCAAAACAGAAGGTAACTGTTCTAAACCCTGACTTTCCCCACATACAAAAAACACTAGGAAAAACAAACAGCAAACAATGAGTGTGACAGAGAGGGCAGCTTGCTATTCTTCTCATTTTACAGCATAGCAGTCGATGTCAACACCTGAGTTCACTACAAAGGCAGATATTATATATACACACACATGCACATGTGCAAATACAACATACTTGAACCACTTAGTAGTTTTCATGCTACAAGTTTTCATTTAAAATACTTACAGATCAATACCTTGGATAGTGTGAAAATCAACAACTCTCTCTCTTTTGTTTCTTTTTCTTTGTCTTTTGTTAAATCAAAGAACTATAGTTTTTCCATTTTTAAAATACCACATTATCCCAGTTTTATAATCAGTGTTCTCCTTTTCTGTTTAATGTCTATATTATCTACCTGTGCAGATGATCATTGAGCAAACTGGCAACTCCAGTAAAGGCTTTTGACATGATTTGTTGCTTGTTTAGATCTTTCACTGATCTCTGAAGTATTAAATAACTTGCTTCATTCTTAATATGAAAACAGAATAACTCCTTCATAATAACACTTTATTTTTGTTAAATGGAGAAATCAGATGTTTGAAGGCTCTTCAGTCCAGTGAAAAGATTTAGTGTTACTTATGGCACGACATCCTTGAGAGGAAGAATGGTATCCACACCATATTTACATCCCTCATACATGGCTAATGCTAAGTAAATGTTTCCTGAATAAAATTCCATGCTAAATTTCTAGTTTTTCCTTTAGACTTAAAAATAATCTGAAAAAAAAAAACTCTAAGAAATTACCATTACCTCCCTTTGGATTTCATGGGCTGTGGCTCTTTAAAAAACGCCTTCCTCAGTTTATAACTCAACACTTAGTACTGTGTTGATAATTAATTGTCTTTTGGATCTTCTCTCAAATAACTTCATTAATTTTCACCAACTCATTTGAACCATATTTATAGAGCAATTGCATTGGACAGATGTGTTCCTTTGTGTCCATGGTAGCCAAAAAGAATGTGCCTATCTGAAACAGGTTACCTTTCAATTGGTGCACATGCAAAGAAGGAAATGCATGTACCCTTTCAGATAACAATAAAGTCATGAAATGATAACATGTTTAAGAGGAAGAAAATGACCACATAAGTGACTTACTGTGTTCTTGGAAGAAATCTGTGATAGCATGGCAGTATATCTGAACTCATGAGTGTCCTGAAAGAGTAAGGCACATGGGAATCTTGGGGAGGAACCTTCCAGACAAAATATTCTTGTAGTGGAAAGTAGAAGGATCAAGCGTAGGCACTGGCCTGGGTGGATGAATGAATGGAGACACCATTTAAAGAGATGGAAACAAGGGAAAGGTTTTTGTTTAGTTTAAGATGCCTGCTAGGCAACCTAAATTAAGGGCTGGGTAAACACTTCACAGAGGAGTCTGGATGTCAAAATCTGTTAGATGAAGTGTTGGGTATGTGAGTGTGCGTGCTTAACTAAATGAAACAGTGTGTAAGCTAAGTAGGATGCTTCCAATGAGCAGAGCAATGCAAAAATCCCCCCACATCAAATGTTCCACTGCTTTAAAATATAAAATATATCTCAAAAACAATTTGTTTGTTTTCAAAACAACTTGTCTTTCCAATTTTTGTGCAGGAAGCAAACCTTCCAGGGTTGTCTTTCTGAGTGGCCATTTAGCAGTAACCTAGCTGAACCCTGTATCCGCTGACCCAGCTGTGCACAGCATTCTACACAGGACATCAACTTATTTTTTTCAGGCAAAAAGGCACTGCAGGAGAGGAATCATTCTGTCCTTCGACCTCCAGCTTTGACAGTCATCCTTGCTCCTGCAGTGGGTTTTCAATGGAGCCAAGATGGCATTCTGCCAATTAATAAATACCTGAGTGCAGGGCAAGCTGTGCTCAATGGCAATTGTACCCAGAGACCGGAGCACTCTGTTGCCTCTCTCCTGTGGCCTTACAATTCTCAAATGTCAGTGTGTCCTGTTGATGATCCATGAAGCCATCTCACAACCTGGACATGGCCTTCCTATGGCTCAGCCTCCTGCTCCTGGCTGATGCTGAGGTTGTGGGATCAATGGATTTCTGTTTTCCTGGTGATGTGGACAGACATACAACATGACACTTAATTTGGAGTGTAAGTTGCTTTAAGTCTTTTGATCAAGAAGATGAGTGCCTCACAAAAATATGTGGATGTGCATTGTACAAAATTTCACCACCAGGATACCTAAACAGAGATAAGCAGTAGGGTAGGTGTTATTCTGATGTAATCAAGAAGCTATATAATTAACTACTATGGAGAATTTATGAGTAAAATCCAAGGGCAAATGGATTTCACGAACCTTGGAGATCTCAAATTTGACTCAGATTCAACTCCAGTCTCATTTTCTATGACTAGAGACAAAAATCTTCCTCCTATGACTTCAACTAACCCTAAAATGTAATTTTTCATAATTATTTTTTGCTGATGGTACCTGTACTCACTCAGTCACCCATTTTCCTCCACATCATCTCATACTCAAAACTGAAACCTTTCATTAATTTTCAGAAAGATAAGATTCATTCTCAAAAATATCTGGTGGGTTTCCTCAACTTATTGGAGATTAAAAAAAGAAAACAAGAAGGGACCCACTAGGTGTCCCACTGGCTTTGTACTAGAAATTGGCTTCCTTACAGATTCTGGGCAGCCATCATGTCCCATGCAGACACTCACCCTAGAAATCTCATCAGCATTTAAATTAAGGCAGCTCTGTCCTTAACTGAAAAACTAAAACCAGATGCCAAGGAATATACTTTTCCCCATCTTTATATCAGACTAGAACTAAATTTCTATTCTGTGAAAATCTTACTTTGGTGAGAGGAAGATTTGTATAAGAGTCGTATTCTTGGTTTTGTGCTCTATCCAAGTTTAAAATCTCTGATTCTACAGTATGCTCTTGGGCATAGTTGTTACATGTCTCAGTGGGTCTCAGTCTGGGGGACTCTTTAGGATTCCATGATGTGCTTTCAAAAGTCTTAACAGCTAAGCTCAGTTTAAACAGAAATAAAATTTTGGAGAGTGGGACTCAGTCAGTAACATACCTTGTAGCTCCCTAGGTGATTCTTAGTCAAAGAAATGATCCTTTCTTCCTTCCGTCCCTCCTTCCTTCCTTCCTTGCTTCCTTTCCTTCCTTTTCTTCCTTCTCCATTACCCTTCCTTTCTTTTCCTCTTTCTCTCTCTCTTTCTTTCTTCTTTCTTTTCCTCTATCAAATTATTCAAACCTGCTTGAATCTCTCCTGCCCTCCCAAACCCAACAAATACATTTATTCTATTAATCTGCCTTAATGTATTCAACATATACTCATGGCATTTTGCTAGTCATTCATGTATTTGTGTGAGAACCCTCTATATACATATACAGGGCAACATAAAGGAATAAGAAAGTTCTCCTTATACCACTAGCTTGTTAAATAAAATCCTAACAACACAAATTTAGAAGGGATATAATGACTGTAATAAGTCATTATTGTCCGTCCCATTCAAGCATTGCAAAAGTTTGAGAAATGCTTATTTTTCTAGGTGCAGTTTCATGGTAGACAGAAAACCTTCAATGCTGAAGTGGTGGGCCTGTCAAATGTCTCTTCTATTTTTATGAATTAACACTAGCAAGAATTTATTCTTCCAACTCAAACTAACCCCCACACTACTTGCTTCAGATTCTGAGCTCAACACAGGTTTGTGAGGTGGTTACCACAGCCATCTCCTCCTCATTATATTTGATGTTAAGAGCACACTGGAAGAATTCTGGTTGATTTTTTTAAGGTATTACTGCTATATTCTTAAGAAACATGTGACACATCCATCCAACAACATCTTCTCTGAACCCTGTGAAAATCTCTGCATTCTGTGACTCATAAATTTAGATGCACAGCTCTGGGTTACAGCCATGCTTTAGGAAGCTCTTCCTTGCTCATAGCGCTACCGGTTCTCACAGTACAGTTTATACATGGTTGAGATGTGCCTGTGTGCTCCTGTCTTGGAAGCTGAATACTCCAGTTTCCCTTGTAGTCAGGAATGCTGATTGCCCTCAGTTGTTGGGAGTGACTTTACCTAAGTGTAGATTCTTGACTCACAGGCAGCCCACATCCAGTGGCTGTTCTAGGTATGGCCACAGAAGTCTAGACCCCAAACTCTGAGTTCAGAACAACTTCAAAGAACAATTGTAACATAAAAATTTCCCATGGTACAGCTGTGGTGACCTTCACAACTTGTCTTGCCCTTCAGCTTTTCAATCAGTCCTGATCCTCTTACTGTTTATGAGATCTTTCAAGTAAGGTTAAGAGCACTGACTACTCTTTCAGAGATCCTGAGTTCAAATCCCAGCAACCACATGGTGGCTTACAACCATCCACAATGAAATCTGGTGTCCTCTTCTGGCCTGCAAGTATACCTGCAGACAGAACACTGTATAAATAAATAAATAAATACATAATTTTTTTTTGTTTTTGTTTTGTTTGTTTGTTTGTTTTTTAAAACAGGGAGATCTCTCAAGTAAATCCACAGAGACAGGATAACATGTTTGGTCCCATGGTCCCAGGAGTGAATCTCTAAAATGAGTTGAAGCTACCTTCCAGACAGGCATTGTGGAACTTCAAAGCCTACCCCAATGAGACACCTCCCCCCAACAAAGCTGTAACTCCTAAAAGTTCCACCCACTGGGAACCAAACATTGAAACATATGAGGCTATGAACACTCATAGGGTGCGGAGGGCATTCTCATTCAAACCAGCACAATATGAACAGGTTCATTGGTTACTTAGGTTTCTTAGAATACCAGCCACTGGCTTCTTCCCTGATTCACAGCAGAAAGTGTATGTGGTGACTGTGGACCATCAACAGCTTCATCTACTCAATCACAGCCATACAAGCCTATCCTTGTACTTACTCTTAGTTGCAGTGAGTTCCACACATAATCAGCCAGAATTCCATGGAGTATCATAATCCCTATATGCAACAGGCTGCAAGGAACAGCAGACATGCATACTTCACAGGTGTCCTCTGCTTTACCCTTGAAAAGAACCTTGGAAAGAACAAGTTCAAAACCAGCAAGTATTAAGAATTCCACGATGGAAACAATAGAGCATTAAACCAAGGCCAGAGCACTTGTAAACATGAGGCATTGCGGGATTCTACTTATTATATGAAGCAGATGACAGATCTATCCAAGTTCAAGTCCTGGCTAAGCCTGAACATGTGAACCAGAGAGTAATCCAGGAAGCAACTGTCCTCCGTTGTTTCTTTAGATTTCTGCTTGAGTCCCTGTCGTAACTTCACTCACTGGTAACTGTCACTTGAGGTATAAGCAAAATAAATCCTTTCCTCCCTGCCTTGCTTTTGGTCAGTATTTTATTATAGCCCCAGAAAGGAAACTAGAAAGCTTGTCAAATACAAACTCAGAGATTCTAGGACAGGGTCAGGCTATAGCCTAGGGATGTTTATTTTTATAAATTACTCCAACCATCAAACACTACAAATTGAAACACTGTGAAATGCCACCATGAACCTTCTAGATTATCTAAAAACAACACACACACACACACACACACACACACACACACACACACACACACA
>CAJQZJ010034238.1:1728565-1742477 GCA_907164525.1 Lophiomys imhausi
TGTGTGTGTGTGTGTGTGTGTGTGTGTGTGTGTGTGTGTGTGTGTGTAGGACATGAAAATAAAAATGGGACCACGATACAGAAAAAAGATCTTAAGAGATAAGGGACTGGGAAAAGAGATGATAATGGACAGTGGGACATTATCATGAAAGCAGCAGAAGAGGGGACCATTTGAGAGGAAGATGGTAATCAGCAAGAGATGAGTTGGTAGAACTTGGACCCAGATCTATGGTTGCATAGTAGAATGTTAAAGTCAGTTGCCAAATCCATATGGACTGGACATTGGGAATGTATGCTAAGCCTTATAATTCTGATAATCGTGGACTAATTATTTTTGTTGTTTTGTATCGTATTTGTTGTTATAAGAGAAAGAGCCATTTGTTAGACTGAAAGGGGAAGCTGTTGGGGGGTAAAAGATATACCTTAAACTTAAAAAAATAAAAGGAAGTGGATGGGGAATTTAGGGGGAGGAGGTGGGAGGGTAGGACCAGAGGGGAGAGTAGGGAGGGGATTGCAATTGAGATGTAACTTGAAGAAAAAAAAAACTCAAGTTGGTCAGCAGAACTCATTTTTCTCTTCATTTTGACAACTGAGAGTCCTTTACTCCACCTTATATTCTCTTAGGGTTTTACCACTCAGTCACATTTCCTCTTAGAACACTCTCTGATGAAGAATCTTTGATCTTCTTCTAACCCTTAAAAACCAGTCTCAAACATTGCATGTTCTCTCTTACTGAAGCTCCTAGCTCCAAATCTTCATCTGAGAGTACATAGGCTGTAGAAACTACAGAAACCAAGAAAGTAAAACTGGACCATTGTAGGATGGGTGTGTGTGTGTGAAACAATAGAGGAATATCAAGGTACAAGTAATTTGATCAGGGAAATAGGAAAGGGGGATCCTTAGGCAGTGCAAGGGAGATAAATACAGAAGAAGGTGAGAGGAAGGATAAAGGGAAATGATAGGACACTATTGATCTGATGGGGAAGTGGAAAAGGGTGGATAGTTAATATAGCAATATAGATGGCTAAAAAGGAATCATACTATTAACTCTGCCAAAAAGTAACCTTATAATGCACATAATTCAGTATATAAATATACTTATATGGTTTAAATGAACTTTCTTCATCTGAGATGATGGAGTTCCCTCCAAAAGCCAATGACCACCTATCAAAACCTCAATACCAGACAAGATAATCTCTCTTTTGAGTTGTTAGCCAGGACTAAAGACTCCCAAAACATATAGCTTATTGCTGTTGCTATTGGTTACCTAGCTTTGGAAGATACAGTCCCTATTACTGAGGACACCATGCACTTCAGAAACAGAACCTAGAGCCCCTGAACAGGAACTGATGTGAATGCCTAATCCTTGAAGACTAGCTTTCATGGCATCAGAAAGCACCATGCAAGCTTCCAAAAGAGAAAAGTAACCGGAAGTCCTGCCCGGTTATGATGCCTATGATCCACATCAATGACTAGCGTGGCATACTCTAGAGGTGCAGGTGCACCCATATTTTGGCATTAAACAGCTGCTCTCTAGTTGGATTTATGACCCACTCAATAAGAGGGAAACAATGCCTAGTAGTTGAAACCATGCTAACTAATAAGAAATCATGGTTATTGAAGGAGAATCTACAACCATTAATTTGCTAAATCCCCATAATTGCTAACAATCTATAAACATTTGTCATTATACCCATAGGTAAGTGTAGTCGTCACCCCTCATCACGGAAACTTCCCTTTGCAACAGACTTGAAACCACTACAAAAGAAAGAAAACCCACAACCAATCAATATGCAGAGTTGTGGAGCCCAGGAACAATAAGTAAATCTGCAACACAACTCTCAAACCTAAGGTTGAAGGAACATTGTCCAAAAGGGAGAATAAGAGCCAGAGGAGAAGAGACTTTGCTATGAGATTATGTCTCCTGTAGTTGTACCTTTAAACTATTTATTAATATCTCTAAACATCTTCTAACCCACCAACCTGTGGCATATTAGAAGAATACTTCTCAACGGTAGTTCCTTGGGAACCACGTCAACCGTCAGTACCAATCACCCAATGGGAACATAGAAACAGTTGCAATCTGCCTGCAGGAATATTGCAATCAGCAGAAGCTGCAATGGTGCTGTGGCCCTTTAAGTCTGTCAAGGTTTTCTGAACCTCCTCTCAGCAGGTCTGGTTCCCTGTGTGGCCTTGGTGCCAAGCTTCTGCCCTGTCCTGTCTCTCTGAATCTCCATGGGGCAGGCTGTGTTTTCCTCTGCTGGCCTTGGCCTTTCTTGATGTCAACCTTGGCACTGGTTCAACTACAGTTGGAACACGCCCACTTGGTTGGGGTCTCGGCCTCTTCCAGTAGCACAGATTCAGTGCTGGCAGTTGCCACCCCCTCACTTGGCCCAGCAGTCTCTAGGCAGCTGTTACACTCGGTGGACAGCCTCTATGCTGGCTGTTTTTATCGCTCCAAAGGACCCTTCATCTGAGCTCTGTCCAATCTAGGCCGCAAGTCTTGGGAGCAGTAACTTTCAAGAAAATGCTGTCTAGTATTTTCCAAAGTTAAGCGAGGAGCGGTGATGCAAAGCAATGCCAAGCTCAAAAGCCCTCCCAAATTTCTGGGCCTTCCTTTATATGTGCTCTAATTATGCACCAGGATGCTTTCTCCTTGACCAGCCTTATGCCCTCCTCCCGAGGTCTACCTGTTCCAAGATCAAGGCCCTCTAGCAGGTGTTCCCCACAGGTGCAAATCTTTAGGCTGATTTCTCATGCCCCTTTTATGAGACTGCTTTTGAGAAGCACTTCCACAGCTTTTACATATTAATTCAACACAACTGTTCAAAAGAAATCCAAACCTCCACCACAGTCTTCTAGTAAAACCAGAAGCCATACACATAAAAATCTCATCAACATGACACCCAAATGTGAACTGAACAAGGAAGACACCAATGAACATGACAAACTACACAGGAAGAGCCCATGTGGCCTCAACCCTGCATGCAAAAATATAGACAACTATATATATATATATATATATATATATATATATATATATGAACTCAACAGGTTATATTTGTGAATGTATATGTACATATAAACACATGTATGGATGCAATAACAATTAATGAAAAAAGAGGCCATGAATCTGAAGGAGAGTGGGGAGGGGTATATGGTAAGATTTGGAGGGAGGAAAGGGAGAAATGTACTTAAAATACAATCTCAAAAAAGAAACTTAAAAAAAGAGTTTCGTAATGTCTTGTCTTTTCAGTTTTTAGATGTTTTATTTAAATGGTCATCATCCTATTGTTACCACTGAAATCATGCAATCATGTAGTCACTTGGCTATGGAGGGGGCTAAGGGGTTTCCTTTCTCAGAGTAAAGTCCAGTTTAGTACCTTACAGAGAACAAAAGAAAAACTGTTTGGAATTGGAGGCTCTGGAATTTCGGCTGATTCTTTCTTTCTTTCTTTTTCTTTTTCTTTTCTTTTTTTTTTCTGAACACATTTGAAAGGAAAATTTAATCAAACATGGCAACTAAGTGTTGAAAAAGAAATGTCAAAGCACAGAAACAAACCCTTTTCGATGTCAGCCTTGGGAATTCTGGCAGGAATCACCTGTGCCAGTTAAATATGAACACAAAACCAGTATGTGACCCAAAATATTGGAGAAATGGTATATGAGTCCCTGGATTCATGTTCCCATGTCTATTTCATGGAATTGCAGCTAAGTATAAAAAGGACACATTTAGCAAACAGGAACATTAAGTCCTTTATGGACATCAGATGAGAGCAGCAATGGTAAAAACTCTAGGAGTGACAGCAGACTGTGAATTAAAAGGCAAACCAGGGCTAGGGAGGTAGATCAATGGGTAAATTGCTTGATGCTAAAGCATGAGATTCAGCATTCATATCCCCAGCACCTTTGTAAATGCCAGGTGAGAATAACAGCCTGCCCATAATGGTAACATTTGAATAGGAGAACTGGGGATTCCAGAATAAACTGGCTAGCTAGCTTATCATCAGCAAACACTGGGTTCTACTGAGAGGCCCTGCTTCAATAAATAAAGTGGACAGAAAATGGGCAGTGATGGAGGCAGAAACTTGATGTCAACCTCTGACCACCACATATGTACACACACACACACACACACACACACACACACACACACACACACACACTGTGCATAACATAAACATAGGAAGAAAGAGCAAACCACTCTGGTAAACTCTTCTTTATCTTCTGCATGAATGGAATCTCTTTAAAAGTCTGACCTCTACCCAGAATATATCTAAGAGCAACACCTGTAAGTTATGAGGTTCTACGAGTTGCCATGGGAAGTTACTGCACTGTTAGAATCAGGAAACAAACTCCAAGTTGAAGTGCAAAGACAACACGTTACTAGAGTTCATTGATGAGATTTCAGTCAATTCAAGGCCGAAGGACTTCCCTATCTGTCATCCATCTATGGTTTTCTTATTTTTGGCTTTCTGCTTTGAATTTGACTCCTTATATTCTATAGCAGCTTATAAAAATCTGTAAATTAATGTAAATAAGGCTCATTTTTATTTTCCACTCTCATGTGGTAGGCAGGGTGCTTTTAAACAGAGAAGAGAGGTGGCCAAGTGGAACCAACAAGTTATTTCATGTTATGCCCCTACAAGGGTGCAGTCTATTGAGTTAAACAAACCTAGTCAGATAAGGCAACGGAAATTAGATAGAACCATTTAAATAGTCAAGTTTTCTATATTTTTCCATAATTTTAAAGAGAGTATTGATTTGATTTCTGGTGATGTCACCCTGCTCCTCTTGAAGACAAAGTGTTTGCTTCGGATAGATTACAAGAGTCCTAGTCCATGAAAAGTTAGGTTTTTCTTTTCGTATCACAGACCACTCTGAATGAGAATAAGGAAAGCCATCTTTTTTTTGAGCTACAGATCAAGAAAATGGTTTAACTGCACACCTCATTGGGTAAGATAGTTATTGTCCCCTCTGCTGGTAGCCAGCTACCAGATGCTTTCTCCATCATCCTAAAATGCCTCCTTTCCTCAGCTTTAATGTTTTTTTCTTCCTGTAGACTTACATAAGATCCCTAGTGTTGATGGAATGCTTCTTTGTGTGTCTCCGTTCTAAAAGAGTGCTAAGTAGAATAAGAAGGAAAATCAGAATAATAATGCTACTGGATCTATTTTTATTCACTCTGTTGTCTTTTGGGCTGAGCCCTGCATTTTTGTTCAGTTTTCCCCCTCAGCATCTGAGGTCAATCTATTCATCTCTTTTGTGCATAAATAGATGTCCTGTGGGAGATTTAGCTACCAATTGGAGAAGGGACGAGTTTCAAGAGTTTCAGAATGGCTTGAGAGACACAGATTGTCCTTGTAGATATGGCATATCCTAAGGAATTTTATCCATTGAAATTGTTCAAGACAAAGGAATCAATTGAAAATACATCCATTAATTTTAACTCAGTGGCTTCAATCTATATTTTGAAGACTTCATTGTAACCTGTTATAGTTGCTGAAGAATTCTGAGGTACTACATTTGAGCTCTTAAAATTGACTTTTCCCATTCCTGTTGTCAGAATCTTAGATATATTATCTAAAAAATATTTTTGTTTATTTTTTATTTTAAAAAACACCTCAAAATTGAAATATTTTCTCAACATTTATTAATTTATTCAACCAATTATTACAAAGACCTTTGTTTTCTTTTGTGATTTACTTTCTCTTTAAATTTGAACACTCCTGAACTGAAAGTTTTGGGTTTCCAGGCTGTGCACCCATAATTCAGAGCTGGTTATGCACATCTCTTAGTCAAGAGACAACTCTGTGAGAGATAAATGGCCCAGCAGAAGGACAATTACCACTAAACAAAGGAAAGGAAAACTAAAGAGGTGCTATAATGGTGGCATTAGATATATTGAACAAGGCAAGCTGTCCTGGAGACATAGATCTTCCCTGACATTTCTCTTTGATGATTTATGATATGGTTATATTGAGTGTCCTTGTGGCCTCATATGCAGGAGACTTTGCTTTGATTTTCTCTTTTTAAAGCTTCATTTCATTCCACAGAGCACAATCAAAGAAAACCAGAGAGGCCCTGCTTAATGCACCATATCATTTGAGTACAGATCCCTTTGGTTGAGGAAGAAGGCAAGGTAGACTGGTAAATTTATCAAAAAGAACAATGATAAACAACACTAGACTATTCTGGCCTCTGTTGGAGCTCTATCCTTTATCCCCCAATGTTATGTTGCATCTTTTCTTCCAACTCGATAAAGCAGAGTAGAGATCTGCACTGAAATCACTCTTTAAAAAGAGAACCAGAAACTTTGCTCAGTGGTCAATGAATAGGAGATTAGAACACACAGTCTCCTTCTGAGCAGGTTTCATATCTAAGCCATCATCACAGCTGAATGATATGTATTCCAAGTGCACTGTTACCAGAGCTCTGTGAAGAGAAAGGAATTGCTAGGAGCATGTTAACTGTTGGTCTTCCTTAATTTTGGCATTATCAAATCTGTTCTCCATGAATGAGTCTAAGTCACCTTCAGTGTCAACATGGTGCCTGAACAAGAAGGAGCCAGTCTGGGACTCCCCTTAGCAGGCGACAACTTGTTAATTAGCAGCTGAAGGCATGCTGTTAGCTGCATCTGTTTTTTTCCTTCAAAAGCAAGTGGCATCTGTAAGGATTCAGAGCTGTTTAGTCAGCAGGCTCTTGGTAATTTGGGGTTTCAAACTAGTGACAAACCCCTCTCTGTCTGTTCTTCTTTCTTGAGAGCTCTTGATTTGAGTTCACAAAATGAATAAATTGAAGAATAAATATTCCATCTTCTAAAGTCACCCACTACTACTGGGAGTCAACAGTTATAAGAGCATTTTGTGTGTGTCTGTATAGGAGGACTAATCTGAGACATGCCTGATTATCTCCAGGTTGTAGTCCTATCTTTTCACAATCTTAAGACATAGTCATCTGAAGTTTGATGTTCTTAGCCTTTTTGCTCATAAAAAAGATCAGAAACTTAAGGATACATGAACCAAAGATCAAAAGAAGCAGAGTGTACACCAAGGGACACAAGAGAGGCAGAAACTAAGTTATGTTTTGTAGTACATGCTTTTAGCCATGGTCCAAAGACATTGAGTGAGAACAGCTGGAATCTAGTCTAAGCTCCAGAGTGCTTTTTTTTTTTAAATAAAGTTCATTGACTCCTTCTTCTGCAATTCTACTGATCTTTACATAAGAACAAGAGGATGTGCTGGATGGCCACCATGGGGTTTAGGCAATCAAAACAGATTAAACATTACAAAAAGAATCCACATCCTCAACTATAAATGAGAAGACTTGGAGTAAACATTGAAATAACTTTGTCAACATCTTCTCAATTAAGTTGACTATTTTCCAAAATAACAATACAGATGCCCTAAGACATAGTCACAATCATTAAATCCACAACAAAAACTTACTTAGTAGCTGGCAAAATCAGAACAGTAAGAATTAAAACTCCTAAAGTGAAGACTGAAGGCCCTTTAGCTAGAGACCGAAAGAAGGGGTGGGGACTCTGACGTGGAGTTGTTCTCTCACTGGACTTAGTCTGGTGGCCAAGCATTGTCATCAGATCAGCCTTCCTTCTACACCCCCATGAAATTCATGGCTTCATCTTCTTGTCTACTCTAACACACCTTGCCAGGGAGAAAGCCAAGTCCCCTTCTGGGCTTTAAAAACACAGCTGGAAATGTAGACCCTTACTCAACAACCCAAAGTCAAGCAAGCTTACCAATAGACACCTTTTAATTTTGCTGCCTGTCCCCTTCCTCTCTCTGCCTTCTAAGCCCTATACCCTTCCCAGGTTGCAGGCTGCCAACTAAGGTCTTAGACAACCCCATTTTTTGTTGTATTTGTAACTTTCCAGCAAGTGGGAGTGCCATCTGGTGGGAATGTCTGGCAGATTCTGGCACTGCTCAAGCCACATGACAGAAAAGCAATGAACTTCTTTATTATAATTCCTTTGGCTCCTATAAAATTCTTCTATCTCATTTTTTAGTTTTATAAATGGTCAGTAAGATAGCTCAGCAGGTTAAGTGCTTGCTGTGCAAGCCTGAATTTAATCTCAAGAACCCAAATGTGCTTGTTTCAATGAGAAATATTCCCCATAGTAGAAGGCATTTGAAGACTTGGTGGCACTATTTGGGGACCTTTCTGTGGTGAATGAAGCCTAGCTAGAGGAAGTATGTCACTGGAGGTGGGTTTTGAGATTAAAAGCCATTTGCTACAGTTCCCTCTGTCTGCTTCCTGCTGGCAGTTTGAGAAGTGAGGTCTCAGTTTTCTGCTCCTGCGCCATGCCTGCCACCTGCTGCCATGCTGTCCCCACCATGATGGACTCTACAACTCTGAATGAACCATAAGCCAAAATAAACTTTCTTCTGTAACTTAAAAAAAAAGAATTAAAACTCCAAAATCATGCACTACCCATTACAAGATGTGAAAGTGTGAGTTTCTTGATATAACACATAACATTACTCAAAGAAAAATAAAAAAAAGAAAGAGTTACTTCCTAACACTTTATCCTGAACATTTTTCCTTTAAAAACTCAAGTCTAAACTAGTCATATTCTTCCACCCTGGATCAAAGCCTCATTCTTTTTAAATTTGAAAGATAATAGTTAAGCAAAAGGCTAAGAAATGGCATTTTGGGACAAAAAGGATTGTGTTTGCTTTAACTCATATAGAAACATCATGTCCAAATATAATCATCTATTTAAGCCAAAGAAAGAAATACTATTGTCTTCATGACCTAATGAAGCATTATGAAAGAACTCATCACACCACATGACTTTTAAAAAAATGGCGTCCTTCCTCTAGATGAATAGTAGCAGCATGCACTCAGAACTCTTAGATCAGGTTTCCTTCCCCTCCACTTTGGTATGCAATTGTGGGTCTGGGTCATGTTTGTTTTTAATTTCTTCTTTCTTCCAAATTCAAATATTCCAGTCACTGGTCTAACATCTAAAGTTAGAATTTCTTTTTTTATTGAATAAAAGAGAATATTTTAACTTGTTTATTGACTCAGTACTAACCAGTTCTATTAGTGTTATATTTGGTGCTTTAATTGGTTTCTTCAATGTCTTGGGTTATACTCTTCAAGAAGTAGACCAGAGACAAGAGACAAGCATTTGAGAGTAAGTAGTTTATTTGAGAAGTGATTCTAGGAAACTCTAGGAGGGTGGTTGGAAAGAGAAGCATAGAAGTAAATAAAGCCAATAATCACCATGGTCAAAACTGGAGCTGATAACCAGTGCACTGGTTACTAGTTGGGATGAGATAAATCCAGACAGTGAGAACAAGCATTGATAAGAATCTGTAGAAAGTAGATTTTACATGATATGTAAATAAAATTGCACTGTAGTTTGCAAAAACGTTGTTTGGAAACAAAACACCAATATACTTTTTAAAAACAGTGGGTTGTAAAAGAATATAAAGAAGATACCTCTGCACTAACTTTCCCAAAGAGTGAGCGAGGTATGGTGTTTGCTATTATTTGGGCTGCTACTGAGAAACACTAATGAACCATGCCTCCAAAACTTCTGTATATATGTATGGAACAAATAAAGAGAGAACAGGTATTGTCTTCAGAATACTTATAAGCCATCAACAACATCTGCTACTTCTTGGTTAGTTGGTTATATGTTGTTTTAGACTGATCTAGAGATAATCTTATACCCAAGCAAAAAGACTAAATGGCATCAGCAGAACTAGGATTCCTTGGGCATCCTTTAAAAGTTGTTCTGATTTCTTCCTTGAATTTAGCATTTGTAACCACTTGCTTAGAGAACCATTCATTCTTGATATGTTTATGACACAAATAACCTCGCTTCTCTAAGTTTACTCCATATTGCTAGGACTATTTGAAGATTTTAAAAGAAAACTACAGGCATTCCAGCTTCCTATGGTGGCAGAAGCTCCTGGCAACACTCCCACAGAAGAACATCTGAACATCTGTAAACTTAAAATGTTTAAAAAATATAATTGAAGGATCTGGAAAATTAGCAAGAACAGGCAAAATTTCAACAGAACCAAAGCTTTAAAAAATGATATAGGTTTACTATTTCCTACTTTGAAAGAATTAGACTGAGGGAGAGCTGTAGATGTGACAAGCAAAAGGACATTTGTCACTAGTGGGAAACTTGTTGTCCTTTGGCCTGTCTTAGTTATTACTATTTTGTTGCTGTGATGAAATACTATGATCAAGGCAAGTTATAAAAGGAAACATTTAATTGGGGACTTGCTTGCAGGTTCAGAGGATTAGGCCATGATCATTATGGAGCATGAACTGGAACAGTAGTTTAGAGCTCACATCTGATCTGCAACTTGCTGGCAGAAGACAGACAAAGAGAGAGAGAGAGAGAGAGAGAGAGAGAGAGAGAGAGAGAGAGAGAGACAGAGAGACAGAGAGACAGAGAGAAACAGAGAGAGAGAAACTGGGCTGGGATAGGCATGGGATTTTGAAACCACAAAGCACACCCTTAGTGACATACCTCTTTCCAGCAATGCTACACCTACTCCAATAAGGCTACACCTCCTAATCCTTTCCAAACATTTCCACTTACTGAGGACTAAGCATACAAACAGATGAACCCATGAGGGCCATTCTCATTCAAATCATTACACACCACACAGCCTAAAGAAGCTAAAGCTTTAACCACAACTTAAGGCTGTGACAGCTCCTTGAGGCTGGCATGTAAGAAAGAAATCAACTATGTCCATAGCAGCTTTATTATAATAGCTAGAAACTGGAAACAATCTAGATGCCCTTGAACCAAATAATGAATTAAAAAACTGTGGTACATTTACACAATGGAATACTACTCAGCTATCAGAAACAAGGAAATCATGCAGTTTGCAACCAAATGGATGGAACTTGAAAAGCTCATCCTGAGTGAGCTAACACAGACCCAGAAATATACATATGGCATATATTCATTTATAACTGGATTCTAGCCATATAGTACAGGATAACTATCCTACAATCCAAAGACTGAAAGGAACATAGCATAACTATCCTAAGAGAAATTACTCCCAGCAACAGATCAAACCAGATGCTGAGACACACAATCAAACATTAGGTGGAGCTCTGGGAGTCCTATATAAGAAAGGGAGGAGGAATATAGAGTACTGGAGGGGACAAGTACAACACATAAAGATCAATAGAACCAACCAACCTAGGCCCCTAGAGGCTTATAGAGACTGAAACACTAACCAAAAATGAAGAAAAAAAGCTTAGACTAGATCTAACTCCCCCCATACATATATAGATGATAGGCAGCTTAGTCTTCATACAGATCCCTTAGCAAGTGGGACGGTGGCATCTCAGTCATGGACTCTGTTGCCTGTTAGAGGAACACTTTACCTTAGCTGGGCTGCCATGTTGGGCCCCAGCGTAAAAGGAAGCTCTTAGCCCTCATGTGTCTAATGAACTGATGATAAGTGGGGCGGCCCCCTCATCAGAAGAGGATAGGAGGGAAAAAGGGAAGAAGGTGGGAGGGTGGAACTGGGAGGGGAAGGGGAAGAGGACTGTGATGGAGATGGAACTTGAATTAATAAATGAATGTTAATAAAAAAGAATGTTTGAATAAGACATTAAAGAGAGAAGGAAGGAAGGAGGAAAGGAAGGAAGGAAGGAAGGAATTATCCTACAAAGGGCACTTAGAGAAGTGGAGTGTCAGTCAAATGTTAAGCTCAAAAAGACTACAGAGCTTGCAGTTAATGCTAAATGCACTAACCTAAAATTTGGCCTGCCTCCCATCATAGAGAATATTAAGGTTCTGGTTAAATGTAGTAGAACAGGTACTAAAACCAAAGAATTAACTTTATTCAGAGAAATATTATAAAATCTAGATTCTTTAAAGTATCATATTCATAAGGTCTAGGATATGATCCAAAATGATTCAAAACCAGTTAAAAACAGCGCATATGGAAGTATTACTCATAAAAAGTGATAAGTAGGTAGATAGATGATAGATAGATAGATAGATAGATAGATAGATAGATAGATAGATAGATACAAGTTGCAAGATAGGCCAGATATTGAGTTAATCATGAAGGACCTTTAAGTAAGCTATCGTGATTATGTCCAAAGAGCCAAAGGAAAATAATTCTCAAACAAGTGAAAAGTTTACTCCGTAGAGAAGACAAATATCTTATTCCGGGTTCTCCAGTCTTTCTATTAGAAGAAGGAAAAAACACAGCTCAAGCCTGTTCTTCCAATCAAGGCCCACCTGATGTGGAGGTAAAACCTACAGAGTGCATGTGGAACTCAAAACACAGAGGCTCAGGCTCGTTGGAAGACTGGGACCTCATCACAGGACTATGGGATGCTTTCCCTCCCTTCACAACTTGTTACCAAAATGTTAATTATCTAAGCATTTCCTCTATCCAATACATCTTATCCTGTCAGGCTATCAAATCTATGATGAGGGCATATTAAAACAAAAACTACAACAATAAAACAAACAAGCAACCCCTCCCCTCAAAAAAAACCAAACAACACAACAACAAAAAAAATCCAATTTTGGTACACAGTGTGTGCATCAGACTTACATAGTCAGAGATGTTAGAATGATGCAATCTGGAAATTAAATCTACATTGTAGTGGTGTGTATGAGAATATCCCCTACATGCTAGCACATTTGAACATTTGATCCCCGGTTTGTGGTGCTGTTTGAGGAGGCTATGGAACTTTAGGTTGCAGAGCATTACTAGAGGAAGAATGTCCCTAATGTGGCCTTTAAAAGCTTAATCAGTCTGGCGATATCTTAGAAAACTTGGACTATCTCCACTTCAACACCCAGCCATTCCACTTCCAGGTATACATCCAGAAGATTCCTCACCAAACCATAAGGACATTTTCTCATCTATGTTCATAGCAGCCTTATTTGTTATAGCTAGAAACTGGAAACAACCCAGATGTCCCTCAATCAAAGAATGGATTAAAAAAAAAAAAAGCTATGGTACATCTACATAATGGGATTTACTCAACTATCAGAAACAAGGAAATCATGCAATTTGCAACCAAATGGATAAAACTAGAAAAGCTCATCCTGAGTGAGCTAACCCAAACTCAGAAAGATGCACATGGCATATATTCACTTATAGTTGGATTTTAGCCATTTAGTACAGGATAACTATCTTACAACCAACAGATTGAAAGGAACAGGAACATGAATTTTGTTACTTGTTAGTGGGACACTTTGCCCTAGTGGAGTACCATGTAAGCTCCCAGTGCAAGAGGAAGCTCTTAGCCCTCATATGACTGATGAACTGAGGGGTCTGAGATGTGGCACCCCACACCAGAAGAGTGGGATAGGTTGGAGGGTAGGGTGGAGGGAGGGTGGGACCGAGAAGGGTGGAGAGAGGGGGGCTGTGATGAAGATGTAACTTGAAGTAATAAATAAACATAATTTTAAAAAGCTTATACCCTTCCCTTCCTCCTATTTCACTCTCTGCTTCCTACATATAGATGAAGATGCCATTTCTTTCTATGAGTTGCTCTTGGTCATGATGTCTTATCACAGCAACAAAAAATAACTACTTCACGTGCTAATGACTGTTGTGAAGAAGTCCACAGCATGAAAAAATAAGTGATGTAAACTCTAATAAGCAAAAAAAATTTCAAAAATAACCTATAACAGTCATGAGGAGTGTTTCTGAGGCACACTAGTAGTCCAAACATGTCTGAGGAAAAAAAATCCAAGCTTCAGGATATCTCAATAAAAACTTTGAAAATTGAAAAGAAATTTCAAAAAGAACTAAGAGAAAGACTGAAATGAAAAACAGAATGGAATATTCAGAAACTATGAGAACATAACAAAAGGCGTAACTTCCATGGAAACTAAGAGATGAAAGACAGAAAGGAATAGAAGAATGATTTGAATC
>CAJQZJ010034238.1:1766386-1795812 GCA_907164525.1 Lophiomys imhausi
CATGGAGTTGGGTAGATAGTAGAATGTTAAAGTCAGGGGCCAAATAGTTATAAACTGAACATTGGGAAGGTATACTGGGCCAATTTACTCTCATAAATGTGGCATATTTATATCTATTGTTTTGTATAATACTTACTGTTATAAGAGAAGGAACCAGCTGTTGGACTGAAAGGGGAAACTTCTGGAGGGAAGAGGGTGGAAGGGCAGGATAGGAAGGGGGAATAGGGAGGGGTTTGTTACTGAGATGTAAATTGAAGAAAAAAAGTAAAGTATTTAATTAAAAAAAAGCAATCAATAAATGGGACCTCATGAAACTGAAAAGCTTCTGTAAGGCAAAGGACACTGTCATTCGAACAAAACGTCACAGCCTACAGACTGGGAGAATCTTCACCAACCCCGCATCTGACAGAGGGCTAATATCCAAAATCTGCAACGAACTCAAGAAATTAAATGCGAAGAAACCAAATAATCCAATCAAAAAATGAGGAACAGAGCTAAATAGAGAATTCAAAAAGGAGGAATCCCTAATGGCTGAGAAACACTTGAAGAAATGCTCAACATCCTTAATCATCAGAGAAATGCAACTCAAGACAACTCTGAGATTCCATCTCACACCTGTCAGAATGGCTAAGATCAAAAACTCAAATGACAGCACATGCTGGCGAGGGTGTGGAGAAAGGGGTACCCTTCTCCATTGCTGGTGGGAATGCAGGCTTGCACAACCACTATGGAGGTCAGTCTGGCGATATCTTAGAAAATTTGGAATAGCTCTGCCTCAGGACCCAGCCTTACCACTGCTGGGTATACTCCCAAATGCCTCTTCACGGAATCATAAGGAAGTTTCCTCATCTATGTTTATAGCAGCCTTATTTGTAATAGCTAGAAACTAGAAACAACCCAGATGTCCCTCAACCAAAGAATGGGTTAAAAAACTGTGGTACATCTACACAATGGAATATTATTCAGCTATCAGAAACAATGAAATTATGCAATTTGTAGCCAAATCGATGGAACTAGAAAAGCTCATCCTGAGTGAGGTAACCCAGACTCAGAAGGATGCATATGGCATCTATTCACTTATAGTAGGATTTTAGCTATATAGTAGAAGGTATCGATACTACAACTAACACACCAAAGGGAAATTGAACACAGACATTTTATTTTTAAGTTTTATTTTTTATTTATTTTTTTATATATTTTTTCTATTTTTTAGTCTTTTTTATCTATTGTCTGCTTATTGGTTTGTTTGTTTAGTAGTTCTCTCTCCCGGGCAACGAGACACTTTTCACTGATGGTACTGCTTCGTAGACCCCCAATGAATGAGGAGGCTCTTGGCCCTCATACAACTTCTCAACTGAGATGAGGGACTGTTATATAAGGACACCCCACCCCAGAGAAATGGGACGGAAGGATTAGGAGGTAAAGAAAAAAAATGAAATGTGATGTTTCGGCCTTTTACTACTAATTGTCATAAACTGTTTAGGACAATTAAGAAATGCAAACTAATGGCTATGCAAGCTGGTCATTCTGTTAGGTACTATGACAGCCTGTTATAGCTACTTTCTAAGCTAATCAGAAATAAACCTGCTACAAGACAAGCAACATCTGCTTACCCTAATATAAGAGATAGATAGGGCCTCTTCAAAAACCTCAAGAGATCTGCAGAATATGGCATTCAAAGATGTTTTCGTAATTTTAGATCTTTTTATATCAAGACATATCAACTCCTGACAGCACCCCCTATTCTCCTCCAAGTAGAAGATGAGTATCGAAGAATCTCCAGTGGGAGATGATTGAATTAGTCGCAAGCCTATCTCTTGGTAGGAAAAGCCCCTTGCTCCAACTGTAGACAGAATGCTGTCCAAAAAGGACAAAACCTGGAAACAGGTGAGTCGACAGCCTAGCTCTGCCAAGACAGGGTAGGTAAGTCCTTCATAACCCCTGCTCTACAATCAATGTCTGTCAGAGAAATGGGCCAAATGACTGAAGATCAATGCTGTAATGTATGGAGAGAAAATGGGAACTGTCCAGGCAGCCACTGGTATGTCATTTCTTAGTTTTGGAAGCTGCGGGCCCTGTACTTCCTATAAAATCAGGTATATTTATCCCTCTCGGGTCTCTGAGGTGGTTGAAGAACAGATAGCTAGAGTCTTATAATTAAATTTTGAGTTGTTTAGAAGTCAGGAGAGTGTTATAGATCTAAGAAGATACTTTTAAAATTGTGTTGCCAGTTAGTATGAATGTTGAGTCAGATAAAGAACTTTAAACTCATGAGATGTTTAGATAGTAGAATGTTAAAGTCAGGTACCAAATACATATGGACTGGCCATTGGGAATGTACATTAAGCCATATAACCCTCATTACTGTGGCCTAATTACCTCTGTTGTACTGTTGTATTTATTATTATAAGAGAAAGAGCCATTTGTTGGACTGAAAGGGGAAACTGTAGTGGGAAATAAGTTATACCTTAAACTTAAAAGAAAAAAAAAGGGAAGAGGATGGGGGGTTGAGAGTGGGAGGGTGGGACTGGAGGGGGAATAGGGAGGGGACTGCGATTGAGATGTAACTTGAAGAAATAAAAAATAAAGGAAAAAAAATATATATATATCACTCATAATATGAAGTTGGTAAATAAAACAAATGTGTCCACACTGACAACATTCAAAATACAGAAAGGAAAGATATATACAATATGCAAAATAAAGATATGTGTATGTTTGTAATAAAACCCTTCTGGGCATCAGAAAAAGTGAGATAAAGCAAGTATCTTTATTTAGTAACTGAAGCTACGTAGGTTTAGTTTAAGTAATGTTCTGTAAGTGACCTTCTGATGTAATCTAGTTTATGTTTGTACTATATTGAATTGGGGGATCTTAACTTTGATATTAGGTGTAAAATTAAAGCCATCCATTATACTACTTATTTTTATATGATGGATACATAATGATGAACTTTCTCATTTTAATTGATTTTTGGTAGGCCACAGAGTGATAGGTTTCTTTACAGTGTGTGTGTGTGTGTGTGTGTGTGTGTGTGTGTGTGTGAGCATGCGTGTGTGTGCTTCTCTGTGTGTGGGTGTATGCATGAGTGTGTGTACTTCTCTCGGTGTGTGTACTTATTACATTTTCTTCTGTTTCATCTCCTTCCACCACTTCCATCTTTTCCTCAATATGACCCTCACTGGCTTGTTTCACAAATAGTCTCCCCTTCTGCCTCATCTCATGGGTATTTTGTGTATTTTAATCAAAATGGCCTGTATTTAAATGTTCAAATTCAGTGTTACATTTTAGTAGAACAATCTCTACTCTCTATCTTCTCTTCTCCTCTTTGGACTTATGGGGTGGCAGTTACTTTGACTACATGAATGTTGAGAAGGCTTACCCTATTGTGGGAGCACAACCCGATTACTCTTTACCTCTACTCTTAAACTGTGGGCCCTGAGTGCTCATGTGACATTGCATAAAACCAGATACCATTGTTAGGAATAATGATGTCAGAAGTAAGAGTTTTCTTAATGTGCAACAATCAAAATACAATTGAAAAGCAACACATGATGAATGTGAGGTGTTTCTGGCAGGATTTCCCATGTGGTGCCCCGCAACTTCGTGGCAGCCCGGTAGCTAAACATACCACATGCATGTACTGTGCATTAATTCCACAACAACCACACACATTGCCTCAAACACCATGCCCTTACTTGAGACTACTATACATGATGAACTAGTATTTCAATGATACACATAGAGTTCTCTGATCTTGCAGAAGACTTTTCCTATTTTCCAGTTATCATTCCTCAGCATGTAACTATTAAATTAACATATCTTTAACTCATACTGCATCAGAATATTTACTTTTAAATTTTGCTGCTTGAGTCATTTACTTGAGTTTCATTTTTAAATAAATTATTAAATAATATGTAGTTTGAGGTTAGAACAGAACTTCAGACAACTTCTGAGATCATACTAAACATGCTTCTCCCATTTTGTACTATATTTTTATATGAATCAGCACTCTCAGCATTTATAAACATAAAAATATCAACCAACTCGGAAAAACATTTAGACTTGTTCTGGGTCCTTCAGTATCAAATATTCAACAATATTTAATTCATTTTTAAAAGATTAATATTATTTTAGTGTGTGTGTGTATGTGTGTATACATATACATATATGTTCAGGTGCTCAAAGAGGCCAGAAGAGGGCATCAGATCTTCTGGAACTGAATTACAGGAAATTGTAAGCCACACAACGTGAATGCTAGGAACCAAATTCCAAGATTTAGTTCCTTATGTAAAAAATAAAGACATTCATCCACCCCATCAGTAATAAAGCTTGATTTCATCTTTGATAGCAAACTGTATATGTATCAAAGAATTGTTTTAAAATACATTTCTTTAAGATTTATTAATAGCAAATGTTTGCTTTTATAACTAGTTTATATACTTATATATTCAGACCTGCTGGTGGGGAAAGTTCCAACAACTTCTGCTGTACAGGACTGCCAGGTCCTGTTTCCCTTAGTTGGTCAGAGAAGTGGATGGCCGCCTACATTTTGAAGCATGAATCCTGATTATTTAAGTTCAACTGGTTCTCACCGTAATCCTAGAGACATGACCCTGAATGTCATTTTTCCAAATGCTGAAATCCCCAGAGATTCAAATGTCCTATGTCTAAACTCACAATACCAAAGGATTAAAATCCAGGACACTACAATCCAGAGAGTGAATCTCAGAAAGACAGTCTGTATAACACAAAAGCTATGTAGGAAGAATAGAAAACAGAGCTGTGAGGGAGGATGATGGTATGGTAGAAGAACAATAAAATTGACTTCATTATAAAATATGTTCTTGGCATTCCTCCCTGTTCATGAAATGCTAGGGGCTTGCTCATGCCACACTGGCCTGAAGAAGGCAGGGAAGTAATTGGCTGGTTTGAAAATAATCATGCACTTGGTATCATAAAAAGATGTGTAGGCAGCCGGGCGGTGGTGGCGCACGCCTTTAATCCCAGCACTTGGGAGGCAGAGGCAGGTGGATCTCTGTGAGTTCGAGGCCAGCCTGGTCTACAAAGTGAGTCCAGGACAGCCAAGGATACACAGAGAAACCCTGTCTCGAAAAACCAAAAAAAAAAAAAAAAAAAAAAAAGATGTGTAGGCAATGGTGTTGCTGGGCAGTCAGAAAATTTTCACCAAATTCACAATCTAAACTTGAATGCAAGTAGAATGGTTAACAAATATTCCAAACAGCATAGATACGCTGGCAAATCTGACAGGGGCGGCTTGAATCCTACAAGAATTTTAAATGACAGTGACACGTAACGAACATATCCTCTTCACAAAGTCACGCCTTGAACAAAAGTCAGCAGTTTTCTACTGTGATGCAAACCTTCAGAGTGACGTTGAGGAAAGCACAGGTCAGCCAGCTCTCCAGACACCTCCGAGCACCCTGCCGATAACCCAGCTCTGTAGCACATCTGCCCGTTCCCACGGTTTTGGTTTTTTTTTTTTTTTTTCATTTTCCCCTATTCTGAAGCCGTCTACATACTATTTAAAGTCATCAATATCAGTTTTTGATACTTCTCTACACTTTGTATTTCACTTTTGCATTATCTCCAACACTGGGAATATAAATTGTGTAAAAGCTTAGAGAGTTCTAATTGCTAATGCCTTCAATGTTGCCACCACCAAGTTGATTTACTCTGCTGCTGCTGCTGCTGTTGCTGCTGCTGCTGATGATGATGATCAGAGCTAACTTCTCCAGGCTTCCATCTTTTACTAAGAACCAGTGACTCTTCAGGATCCCCTCCAGGTTTTCTAGGGCCCCCCGCCTTGTGGACTAAGCAATTATTAGTTTCTCAGATTCTCTAGGATGAGATAGACTCTATGTGGGACTACTCCCACAGCTAACGTACCCAGCCCCAAGGACCAAGGAACTACAGTATTCTCAGATTGAATATATAAATATATGCATATATGTATATATAAATGAATATATTAATTCTATCCATCTTTTCCTCTAACACTAATACTTGTGTCCAGTAAAATTTCATTCACAGGATTTAAAGAAAGGTAAAGACATAAGAGTGTTTTTTTTTTTTAAGTACCACCAAGGGAAAATATGGAATATTTTCTCTTATTTGTACATAGTACTTAAGCTTCTGTGTTATTATCTGGAAAAACCACATGGAAAGTATGACCTTTCATCTGAGTGACTAGCCATCACAGGTTCCATTATCAAATAAAATGGTCAGAATGCATCCCAAGAAACAACTGTCAGTCATTGCGATGCAGACTGTTCCCAAATCTGGAACTACTGTGATACTGTTAACATTGGCCATTCATTGTCTTTAAGGCAATGGACATCTTCTCATCATGACTATTCACTGTTATCCTCTTCCTAAGAACCTTATGTGCTGCTAGTTATTGGTTCTGAAAAAACAAATCTGCCTTTAATTTAACCTCTGCTTTTACACTTAAGGGTTGGGAAAAAGCAAAAGAAACCATCTCCAGCAGAGCAAAGATTAGGCTTCCCTGCACCTGAAAGCCAAATCCTTGAATCTGGCATCCTGGCATCAGAGCTGATTTTTAATAAGCCCAGAAGAATGGTTTTCCTCTTACCCTCTGCTTTATTCAGCTGACACTCACACGTGGTTCAGTGTCTATGGACATATCAGCACACCTTGTGAATTTTCTGAGCTCTGTGCCAGCTGACAAGCTCCGTTTGACTCCAGTCCTACCTAGACTATACAAATGTAGTGTGGCTCTCATCTTTGTCCTTTGCTGCTGATATTCTCCATGCTTGTTAATGTTTGTGAGCTGAGAGTCAGGCTCATTTCCTATTAAGTGTAGAGATGTTCCACGGGACATTTATAGGAAAATTGGATGAGTGGTGGGTGTCATTTCCCTTTATAAACTATATTACCTATAAGGAGTAGGGATTGGGCTTTCTGAAGTCCTCCATGTGGGGTCATTGGGCCTGGTGCATGACAATCACATGTGCTGTTGCTATGGGAATGCACTGGCTACATATCTCTGCAAGAAGCTTCCTTTAAGAAGACTTAATCTAATGAGATCTTAACCGGCATGAAGAACATATTTATCCATTTCATAAAATATTCTCATAGACTCTTTCTAAAGATTCAGTCAGTAGATAGGTCTAACAATTAATATCCTCTTAAATTAAGACTATCCTGAACAAAAGCATGTCTTATCTTAGAAGAGTATATGCGTACAGATAGCAAAAAAAGGAAATGAGACACAGATGTAGAATAGAACAGAAGCCATATTAATATGAAGACCCAAAGTGTGGTTCAGTGATAAAAAGTCAGATCTCTATAAGATTGTAATATAAATGTGTTTGATTTATAAGTAGCACAGAAAACTTGGAAGTGGGAAGTGGTCTCTGATATCTCTGTTGCTTGGGGAAGAATGAAGTGGGAAGCCAAGACTCTTCTGGTATGAAGATGATCAGAACTGGTTATAGCTCACAGCCAGCACGCCTGAAATCAAACCTTCAGGACACATTATGACCACCAGGGTGAAAGAAAATTGGTGTTCCCTTCCTGTTTTTCCCAAGGAGGTTAGATAATAAGTCATTATACTCCTTCCACCCCCTCATCCTAATTTCTGTTTCTTCCAGTTTTATAAACTAATCAAGGAAAATATTATTGGTGTCTAAACTCATTTGATCTTGAGAATGAAATGGTAAAAGATTAAATTATCAATCAATGGGAATGATTAAAAGCCTTCTCATGCTCTGTTTTTGTATTCTCTGATGAATTGTATGACAAGATGTCACTAATGAAGCTCACTTTAAAGGAACGGTCTTCGTGTGGACACAAAAGCCAGAAGTTTAGTGACAATCACCAGCTAGTGTGATGGCATTTCATAAAGGGAAACACATCTCAAGCACACCTGCTTCTAATGGCTGATAATTATGCCTCGCAGGCTGATAGCTGGGTTATAAGTGAGAAGGGTGAGTTTTTCTGGCTTTCTCCTAATACCACACCACAACCAATTATAGAGAAATGTATTCAAACAGCACTCCTGATATTGTCAAGAGAAAGAAAAGAGAAATAAGAGGAGTAATTGGGGAACATAGCATAATAGAACAGCAAATGATAGTGTGAGGAACTTCTGGAGAAAAGGGAATTATAATGAAGCAGCAGCCTCCCGGCTACAGGACCATCAAAAGCCAATGGAAAAAAATTAAAGCACATTATGCTTTTAATATCAGGAGCTACTTAATTAGGAAAAAAAGAACATAAAATAACACCAATTAGCTAATGGCAGAGCACTGCCCTCACCTGCTGTCTTACAGAACATGTCCTTTTCCAAGAAAGTACTATGCTATGTCAGATGTAGTTAGCACAGAGAGGCTGGCGTTGAGGTATGGCAAACCAATCCCAATGTTAACGTGGTGTTTTAAAGCTCTCTGTTTAATCCAGCTGTGTGATGGTTTTAATTGTGAGTTAATTAGAGTTAGGTGATTTTTTTTTAATTTTTAAAAAGGGTTTTATTAAGTATAAAATGTAAATAAAATAGGGGTTGGAGTGCTAGCTCTGCTCTTCTACAGGACCCAATTTTGTCTTTTAGCTCCAACAACAGGAACCTCATAACCATCTGTAACTCCAGGTCTGGGGAAATCAAACACCCTCTTCTGGCCTCCAAGAACAGCCCCATACAGACAACACAGGCACATGCATAATTTTAAAATAAAAATAAATCTTTAAACAATAAAATAAAGCCCTTTCTTTTGTAATCTCAGAAACTCTAAGATTGGCTTGCATGTGGGGGTTCAGAGTCACACAAACCAAGCTCATCAGAAACTGGTGTACAAACATGATGGCACATTAATAACCTGCTATGGACAACACAACTCTTACAAAGAATGTGTTATTGTTTTCCTCCCAGAGCACCTGTTTTCTCTCCACTGAAAAAACAAAGAATATTCAAAACTTTGTGTCATGTATGGAAGTGAATAGGGACAATAAAGTCTAGTCACTTACGGTATGCCCACACTAAGCAGGAATGAGCTGGAGCCAGGAGTTCTTTTTGCTATGCAAACTGGATTTTGGACACTCTTTTGTGACCCACTTTTGCCTTTACTAACTCTCTTTTTGTTTACATTTGACTCCTACTCTTGACCTTCTTAACATGTATGCTGCCTTGGAGATAACTCCATTCCACAATTCCATAAATATTTGGATTGTACTATCATTGATGATACCTATCTTTTACACTGTTTCTACTTCCTGAAAGCACTTCATGTCCCTGGATTCTCTTTCTGGAACCAGCAGAATAAGTGCTACTCGAAAGGTGTGGAGATACAAAATCTTGGGCTGCACCCTCATGCTTGCTGAATCAGACTTCATTTTAATGAGGCAGCCAGAGATTCAGCATTTAAAATGTGCGTCCTTACCACTTCTATGTCCTCTCTCTCTCTCTCTCTCTCTCTCTCTCTCTCTCTCTCTCCTCTCTCTCTCTCTCTCTCTCTCTCTCTCTCTCTCTCTCTCTCTCTGGGCCTTTAACATTACAACTAGATTAACTAAGTTCAACACTGAGAGGGACCTCAGGTATTAATTATCTCTTCATAAGTCTAGCTCATACATCTCAAAGAAAAATACTGATTTCACTTTTTCAGATGCCACTTTTCTGTTTTGTTTTGTTTTTTGTTGTTGTTGTTGTTGTTGTTGTTTTTTCCAGACTCAAGCTCTCTTACTATTGGGTCATAATTTGAACCCCAGAGCTCCAGTGTTGTAGCTGAGACTATGCAGAGCTCTATAACTACCTGAATAATCCTAGATCCACAATTTAGAGATTACAGAAAAGCCAGGCAGACAGCTAAGGCCAAAACTAGAGTGACTGATCCCCAGACTGGATGGAGTATGAGCCACTGATGATGACCCAGGAGGCCAGAGCATCATGTACTGTGGACTCACCAGCTCAACAGCAGCTCTGTGCTCCACTCCTGAAAACAAGTGTCCCCTGGGAGAATGGTTGCCAGCTTTCAGTAATGTGCATTGTCCCTCCCTGAAGGGAGTTTCAATATATTTTGGATTAAATTAACTTATTCCATGGCTGCCAAAGCTAACCTCTAAAATATGAAGACGTGTTTATGAAGAGGCTTAAGGAGGGCAAAGTAAAGAGTTTGACTTGGTGAAATGCACTTCACTTCCATCTGGGCCTCACTCCTCTGAGGACCAGAGGGCTCTCACCCAGGAGGAGAACCTAAGTTCATGATTGGCAGTCACCAAGACAGTCTCTTCTCAATTCTCATATTTATAATCCATTAACTATTTGGATTCCTTTTGCCAGTCATAATCTAATCTGGTCTCTTTAACTTTTTTTCCCACTATATTTGAGTTGGAAAGGAACTAATTTTCTTCGAGATTGTTCTAATCTTTACACCATGGAATTAGCTGTACTGAGAGTGTGTGTGTATAATTCCAATGCTGTGGGTTTTGTATATGTATGAAACAAGAGCAAGCCACTTGGGAGAAAATGTTTATCAAGTTTAATCTTGTTTATTATTTGGAATGATAGCCCACTCAAGAAATATGCACTTACTTAACAGTGTTGTTTCTCAATTAAAAAAAAAAATCCTCAGGAGGAATCATGTAAGAACGGCCCAAACTTTATCGATAAAATTAAAGTCAATCATCCTTAGAAGACAAAACTCAAATTGTTTTCTAATCAGAACAAGTATAAAAATAGATATTGAAGTGAATGTTAATTTATTTTCTTCCTTCCAATTGAGGCAGTGTGCTCTGAAGAGCTTTTGACCAAGGTTAGGGTCCAGTTTATGCTCTTGATGTGGAGGAAAAATATTTATGTGAATTTCTATACCATCTTTGCCTTCCCTAAATGATGCTACTGGCTTCTTGTTTCTCTTCTATGGACACAGATCTTCAAACTATATATTAGAAGGAAGGAAAATATATTTTCCATGATGGTTAGCAATGGGTTTGTGTCTTGCCTGAATGAAGCAAGGCTGAAGTTCATCCACTTGACTGGCTATATTTGAAAATGAATAGAACACTTGTCTATTCAAACAATGTCATTCACATGAGGCATTTAGAGATAGCCCTAGGACCAGCCAACCAACTATTGTAATATTGAGGATTACTTTCTTCTCACTTAAAATACACATGTAAATCCAAATAGCAACCAACATATTCTGGTTAAATAATTGGAACAAAATTTAATCAATATCAATATTAAAATTAAAGTGTTGAGATGTCAAAGACACAAGAGAGAGAGAGAGTGCAATACACTGGGGCTACCGAAGTGGACCATTTTCACGGCTGCTACATGGGAGGATGAAGATCTGAGCAATGAGAGAGTTTCTCAGCATGGAGCAATTGCACTCTTCCAGAGGCAAGCTTAAGGAGACTCTCTTGGTGTCCCTTACCTGGCTCTTGTTCCTCTACTACCCATCCCAGCAAGTCCATCAGATGTCCATTGCATTAAAGACAGGATTAAACACATAAACATAACACACATTTGTATTTCCATTTTTAGTTTTAGTGGCTGGAATCAGAAGGCTCACTTTTTGAAGTTGGTGTCTCAATTACAATTTATAACTCTTACAGTCATCTCTCAGCTTCTCTAGGAGTTGTTCCTAGAGTCTTCAAGGATGCTCCAGTGTCTCATATAAAATGGCACAATGTTTGCATAGTGTGTATTCATCTTTGCATATACTTTAAGTAATCTCTGGATCAGTTATACTATTTAATGCAATGTGGTATATAAATTGTTGTTCTGTATTGATTATAATAATGACAAGAAACTGTATATGTTCAGTAAAAGTGCAATTTTTTTTAAAAAGTATTCTTTATCCTTAATAGTTGAGTCCTCAGATGTGGAGTTCCAACTATAATTTGCAACTCAATTGTGAGTATTGTCTCTTTCTTTTTTTTTTAATTTTTATTTCCACTGTAACAAATCTACTCTCAGGTAGGAGAAGAACTGAAGGAGCATGGCATATCATGCGAAGAAGCTTGGGTTAGTGTTTCTTAGTACATATAGCAGCGCCCACCCCCAACCCCATACATATCAAGCAGCATAATTCATTAATTTCTGAAGATCCTTGGTCTTGTCTCCAACCTCGCTTGTTGAAGACAAAGATGAGTTTACCTACTTAGGGCTGGAGAGATGGCTCAGCCGTTAAAGGCTAGGCTCACAACCAAAAATATAAGAGTTTACCTACTTAGTTTGACCATTTCCCTAGTACCTTCCGGCTCTACTCATAGTTCCATATATGGACAGTCCTGCCTTGCAGAGTGTCCTGCATATTGCGACCAAGAGTCTGGAGGAAATGGAGAAAAGAGGAACGTTGAAAGGGCATCAAAGGAAGCCTTAGAAGAGTTTAGGAGATGAAGTTGACTGCGGCATGTGATGGCAGTGATTAGACCAGGAAAAAGAGGGGACTGTGATCAGGATATAATTTGAATAAAAAACGTTGAAAAAAAAAAAAAAACCCCACAACTGAAGCATGCCTGGAAGTAGTGGCTCACACCTTTATTCCCAGAACTCAGAAAGCAGGGGCAGCTGGATATCTGAGTTTGAGGCCAGCCTGGTCTACTACAGAGTGAGTTCCAGAGCTATGATCCTTATGAAGTCTTTGGAAATAAATCCTTCCCTATGTCTCCTGCTCTTTGATGGCTATCAATATTTCCTCAGTGCTCCTTGACAAGTATCTACAGCACTACACGTTCCTTGTCTTTGTATGACCTTCTTTCACAGTGTACGTCTCTTCTCTTTCTTTCTGCCTATCAAGAGTCAATAACTCGATCTGCAGTCCATCATAATTTGGTATGCCCTCACCTTAGATCAGCTAATTAGAGCTACAAAAGTCTCTAATTTGAAACTAAGCTCACATTTCACATGGACATGAGTCTGGAGAGGTGTAACTGAGCCCAGCACACCATGAAGTGCCATGCTGCAAATGATTCTTTCGCCATTATCCAGATATAATGCAATAACACATGGCTGCCAAGTCCACTAAGTCTGTGAATTGGAATATACAAGGCATTTACATCTTCATGCTGGGCCCATGCCCCTGGGGTTCTGATATTAGAATCTACGGTTTGCTTTGACACACCATCTATACCTATCCAGAGAACCATTGACTCTACACACAGTAGGGATACTGTGGAACCATGCTGCAGCAGTTTGGCTTGCTACAGTTAACAGCCTTGAAACCCCACTGAGTAGCCAGTTATCCCGACAAGGCTCATCAACTCTAAGACATAATCCACTTTATCCTTTCATAAAACACTTCAGAGAACATAGACAGATCTCTGTGACAATGGCTTAAACATTTCTGTAATACCAATAAAGGATGAGCCCAGTTCACAGGAATCAGTTTGACTTTTTTTTCTTTTTTTTTAATAATTTATTTTTTATTTCTTCAAGTTACATCTCAATCACATTCCCCTCCCTACTCCACCCTCCAGTCCCACCCTCCCACCTTCAACCCCCCATTCTCTTCCCTTTTTTTTTTAAGTTTAAGGTATGTCTTATTTCCCCCAACAGTTCCCCTTTTCAGTCCAACAAATGGTTCTTTCTCTTATAATAATAGATACAATACAAGTTTGACTTACTGGTATCTTTCTGTGCATGTGTCTCACCATGAAAGGCAAATTCATGGACCTAGATAGAACTGCAAGGCAAAACCAGCAAAGGGAAGAAGAAATGGCATCTTACCATGTGAACTCCTGAATTGAGAGGTGCAACTAAATCAAAGTTTTTTTAATTTACATATCAAAATAAGAGAACAATGCCTTAAGCACGGGTTTATGCATTATCTTCCACTTCCTGCATCTGCAGTTGTGCCTGGAGAAGCCCAGCTTCAACACTAAGCATCAGTGCTGCCTGACTTGGCAGCTGCATAGCTGGTATTTTGTGCTGATGCTTGCCTTCACAATATATATGATGACAGAATGCCCAAAAGAATCTCAGTGGGATCATAACTAAAACTAGTCATTAAGGAATAATGCCATAAGCTTACAGCAGGGATTGCAAATGGAATGTCACCTAGAGGCCAGGTAGGTCATAAAGTAAAAGAGGTGGATTTTCTAGGGATGGAGAGCCAGGATCTTGATGCTATCAGAAACCAATATTTACATTCAGTGGGTGTTCACCCATCTGAATGTGAAGGTCAGTTTAGTAGTCTTTAAAAGAGACTGTGTTACCTATTAATGGGACAATTTGCCCTAGGGGTGCTACCATGTAAGCCCCCAGTGCAAGAGGAAGCTCTTAGCCCTCATATGACTGTTGAACTGACAGGTGCTGATATATAGGGACACTCCACATCGAAGGAGTGGGATGGGTGGGAGAGGGAGGAGAAGGTGGGAGGGTGGAACCAGGAGAGGTAGAAGGAGGGCTCTGTGATGGAGATATAACTTGAAGTAATAAATAAAAAAGTAAATAAAATAAGATTCTTTAGAGGAAAAAAACTCAGCTTTTATATAAAATCCTCCCATTTGTGAGTGTAAATAACCGATGGGCATTCCTTTAAAACACAGCTCATGGAAGAGAATGATAATCTATAAAGCTTGTATTCTGCAAGCATCTGATTCTAAAGAGATTTTTTTTTAATCTCAGGATAAAAGAAATACCTTTGCTTGGGGAGGCTTAAAAATCCATTTCTAGTTTTAGACATGTTCACAACAGGCCTGCATTTTACATTGAGGAACCTGAGTCACACTAAAGGTTTTGACACTAAAGAACCCCAAAACCTTTCAGCATGTCATTTCCACATCTGGAGCCCTAGGGCCAGATGGTTCCTGGGCGTTACTATTGCTCTAATTGATCCTCGGATTCTATGATCTTGGGGAAGGCTATTGTGTCTGTTTCTCCACAGACCCCCATGCTGAGTTGCCACTCAGTAAATCCTCCATTGTTCAATTCAGGATGGACTGAGGAAACGGAAGGATTGATATTAGCTCTATTCTCAAGAAGAATAAACTAAGTCCCAAGATGACTAAGTAATCTGTCTTCCTTCCCACCAACAGCAAAGCCAGGGATGAGCTACACGGTCGTTGTTTTCTGTTTGTGAAGTGCTGGAAGGAAAAACATCAAGCACAGAGCATGAAGGAAGACAGGCTGGGTGCGAGCTTCACCTCAGTTTGGTTCAAGTTCAGCTCGGACCAGCTGCGGCCTCCTCATCCCTCTCCGCAGACTTTAAATTATCACTCTTTAAGTTACACTCCACACTCATGCTCACTCAAGCAACTCCAATTAATCCCAATGGTTCACCGAAAGAGACACAAAGATAAGAGGGGACTTGGGGAAAAGGGCTCAGGCAGAAGGACAGAGTAACAAGGAGTGAAAATGGCAAAAATTCACTACATGTGTTATAAAATTGTCAACTTTGTTGTTTTTCTTTCTTTTTATTGTTTATTTATTTTGTGAACTTCATATCATGCACCCTGTTCCCTCTCATCTCCCACCTCCCCTCAGACTCACCCTTGTAACCTTTCCCAACATAAAAAAAAAAAAAATCTCATTGTGGAAGCTGTAGTGTGTCTCAGTGTGTCCTACATTATTCCCTTTTGTCCATACTTCTTTGCTTGCCAATGTTCATTACAATGACTCCTTGGTCTGGTATGAGGCCTCTGGCTTCTGCTGCTTTGTCAGTAGTGGAAGCTCACAGGGAGGAGTATATCCTCTCAGATATACTCCTCTCAGATAACTGCTGTTGTCTTGTGTCATGGAGATACTATAGTTTTGGGTCTGTAGAATTGGCCTCTTCATGCACCCCAGCAATTCATCCATGGGGCCAATTCAAAGCCATGGTTCTGGGCCTGCAACCCCCACATTCAGGGCCTGTTGGGTAGTGTTAAGCATTCTAAATGTTAACTAATTGGTCCTCCTTGCTGTCTGTTTCTTACATTGACTCTGATTGGTTAAATAAAATGCCAAGGCCTGAGATTGGGCAAAGACAGAAAAAGGTGGGACTTCCTAACAGGAAGCCTGTGCTTTAGACAGAGGAGAAAACATTCCAGCTAGCAACAGGGAGAAGAAGAGCATTCCAGCCAGGATCAGCAGGAAGAAGACACATGCCATGGGTTAGAGAAAAAAATCTCATTCCACATGGCCAAGAACATCTGCATGACATGGAAAATGGCAGTCCAAGGAGACGTATGTATATTTGGGGTCATATTTGGGTAATAGAATTAAGAGCTAGCTTAGATGGGCTAGGATTGCACGATTCAGGCCAAGGCTTGTTAAAATCCATGTGGTGTACAGTTGGAGCAAGGGGCTTTTCCTACCAAGAGATAGGCTTGTGACTAATTCAATCATCTCCCACTGGAGATTCTCCGATGCTCATCTTCTACTTGGGGTAGAATAGGGGGTGCTGTCAGGAGTTGATATGTCTTGATATAAAAAATCTAAAATTACAAAAATCTTTGAATGCCATATTCGGCAGATCTCTTGAGGTTTTTGAAGAGGCCCTATCTGTCTCTTCTATTAGGGTAAGCAGATGTTGCTTGTCTCTTAGCAGCTTTATTTCTGATTAGCTTAGAAAATATCTATAATAGGCTGTCATAGTACCTAACAGAATGACCGGCTTGCATAACCATTAGTTTGCATTTCTTAATTATCCTAAACAGTTTATGACAATTAGTAGTAAAAGGCCAAAACATCACATTTCATTTTTTTTCTTTACCTCCTAACCCTCCCATCCCATTTCTCTGGGGTTGGTGACCTTATATAATAGTCCCTCATCTCAGTTGAGAGGTCGTATGAGGGCCAAGAGCCTCCTCATTCATTGGGGGTCTACGAGGCAGTACCATCAGTGAAAAGTGTCTCATTGCCCAGGAGAGAGAACTAAAAAACAAACAAACAAATAAGCAGACAAATAGATAAAAAAGACTAAAAAATAGAAAAAAATATTTTAAAAAATATATTAAATAAATAAATAAATAAAAAGTCTATGTCCAAGTTCCCTTTGGTGTGTTAGTTGTAGTATCGATACTTTCTACTATATAGCTAAAATCCTACTATAAGTGAATAGATGCCATATGCATCCTTCTGAGTCTGGGTTAGCTCAGTCAGGATGAGCTTTTCTAGTTCCATCCATTGGCTGCAAATTGCATAATTTCATTGTTTCTGAAAGCTGAATAATATTCTATTGTTAGATGTACCACAAAAAGGACAAAACCTGGAAGCAGGTAAGTCGACAGCCTAGCTCTGCCAAGACAGGGTAGGTAAGTCCTTCATAACCCCTGCTCTACAATCAATGTCTATCAGAGAAACGGGGCCCAACAACTGAAGATCGATGCTGTAATGTATGGAGAGAAAATGGGAACTGTCCAGGCAGCCACTGGTATGTCATTTCTTAGTTTTGGAAGCTGCAGGCCCTGTACTTCCTATAAAATCAGATATATTTATCCCTCTCAGGTCTCTGAGGTAGTTGAAGAACAGATAGCTAGACTCTCAAAATTAAATTTTGAGTTGTTTAGGAGTCAAAAGAGTGTTATAGATCTAAGAGGATACTTTTAAAATTGTGTTGCAAGTTAGTATGAATGTTGAGTCAGATATAGAACTTTAAACTCATGGAGATGGTTAGATAGTAGAATGTTAAAGTCAGGTACCAAATACATATGGACTGGACATTGGGAATGTATGCTAAACCATATAACCCTCATAACTGTGGCCTAATTACCTCTGTTGTTTTGTATTGTATCTATTATTATAAGAGAAAGAGCCATTTGTTGGACTGAAAGGGGAAACTGTAGGGGAAAATAAGATATACCTTAAACTTAAAAGAAAAAAAAAGGAAAGAGGATGGGGGGTTGAGGGTGGGAGGGTGGGACAGGAGGGGGAATAGGGAGGGGACTGCGATTGAGATGTATCTTGAAGAAATAAAAAATAAAGGAAAAAAATCCACATGGTGTCTGTGTGATCATTTATAATGGCAGAATAAGGATTAACGGCTGCCGAACAAATTAACAATAATCTAAATACAGTTTAAATAGTTTAAATAGCCATTTTTTTTTTACAAGGGCCTGTGCTACTAGGAAAGGTGCAGGGCCTATTCTCCTGAGTGCTACAGGAGGTAAGGGGCTGGACCAGCTTTCCTGCTCTCATGACCACAACAGGGCCAACTCTGTCACCTGCTACCTGTGGCGAGGGCATCAGAGAGTGGAGGGGATATCTCCCTTGTCAACAACACCAAAAAGCAGTCAAAAGGCAAGGTTGACTCTCCCACACTCACACCCTTGGAGCTGGCTCCCTGACAACCTCCACATCCAGGGCCAGCTGTACTATGCTGTCCAGGCGAGGTACGGGGCCTGCTCTCCCAAATGCTGCAGCATGTGAAGGGCAGGGACAACTCTCCTACTCTTGGGACCCCATCAGGGACAGATTTCCTGTCTGTCACTGGTGGTGAGGACAAAAGGGGTGGGGGAATCTCTCCCTTGCCAACACCACCACCAAGAAGACAAAAGGCAGGGCTGATTTTTCCATACTCACACTCTCAGGGATGGCTCATCCCTACATCCAGGGCCAGGCAGGGTTCTTCTAGTCTCTGGCTTGCTTCCTGTCCTGGAAGTCCATCTAATGCTTGCCTGGTGTGCTGAACTGCTGGTAGTCACAGGTTAGCTCCCTGTCAAGGACCCATGGTGCCGAACTGGTGTTGGTCTCAGGCTTGCTTTTTTCCAGGAATGTTAGGCTACTATTCATTCAGATGTTCATAGGTCAGAATGCTGAATGTACACATACCCTCTCTCTTCTCTGCTGCCTACTGATGCACATGTGACATAGCAGCCACATCTGCAATGCCTCTAGAAGCAGGCAAAAATCCACCCTACTTTTAGTAAACAATCATGACTTTTGCAAACTTAGTCATATACCACCACTAAAATCAAGATACAAAGAGAAAGCATAAGAATTATGCTTATATTAGGCATTCTTTTCTATCTGCAGTCATTATTCAATATTTTCCCAAGCCTTTTCTCTCTGTGTCTCACATTTAGTAGTTCTATTACTGTGTCTTTTAAACCCACTGATTCTTTCTCTTACAATAGTTAGTATCCTTTTAATCACAGAATAATGAAGTTTTCATTTCTGATATATGATGTTTATACCTAAAAGCCTACCTAAAATATGTTGCACATGCTATGTACACATCCCTAATTTACTCATGTATTTTCTTTCCTTCGTGATATTTACTTACAGTAACTACTTTATCATTTCTGTTATGTCTAAGTCAGTCTATATATTGATTTTCTGTTTATACTGAGACATATTTTCTTGTTTAATTACATATCTAATAATTTTTTTATCCTGAATACTTGGAATATTATCTATGGGGTTGACCAAAATTACCCATGGAATCATTTCTGGGATCAGTATTAGTCTCATGGGATAGTCTGATTATCTTTTTGAGGCTTTTAGGCTTTAAGAAATGGAATGGGATGAGTTTATTTTGGGGAATAATTCCACCTAATTATTGGAGTCATAGCTACCTGTGCAGCACCATTAGAAGATTTCTCTCCTCTGGATAAAAAGGCACTAACCCAGCTCTGAGTGGTCTCCAGTGGTGGTTGCCCTGGCTCTTACTGGAAAGTTCTTTCTCTAGTCTTAGCTGTTTCAAAAGCTTAAGCAAGCTATTCTCTCAACTATGCTCTCTCTCCCTCTCTCTTATCTGCTTCTCTGTCTCTGTCCCTCTCAGTCTCTTTTCTCTGTCTCTCTCTGTTTCTCTCCGTGTCTGTCTCTGTCTCTGTCTCTGTC
Organism: Lophiomys imhausi; assembly: GCA_907164525.1. Classification (NCBI taxonomy): domain Eukaryota; kingdom Metazoa; phylum Chordata; class Mammalia; order Rodentia; family Muridae; genus Lophiomys; species Lophiomys imhausi. The sequence continues at coordinate 1,786,131 of CAJQZJ010034238.1, forward strand.
TCTCTCTCTCTCTCTCTCTGTATCTCTCCTTTCCTTTCTCCCTCCCTTTCTCTCAGAAGCTCTCTCTCTTTTTTTTGTGGTTCTATGGGACTAAGCTCTGTAAGTCTAAGTTTCAAATTTTTCAACTTGCACACCTTAACTTAGGGGCATGCAGATTTGCCTGGGTCTCCTCTCCTGTCCTGTAGCTCCATGACTTTCTCTAAACAGAAGCTGCAGGAGAGCCAGGGCTCATTGAGTCCATTTCGTCTAGTTCAGAGTGCACTGCATGTCTAACGTCAGCACTTATTTCTTTCATAGATTTTCCAGTTATTTGGTCTTTTGAATGGGAGTAGGGTGAGCAGAGAATACATATCAAGTTTTATTCCACCTAGGCAGGAAACAGGCTGTAGATCATTTTGATTTTGCCAGTCTCTCATTCCGTTACCTTCAGATAGTTCTTCCAATATTTTTACTACCATCTCCTAAATACCTAACTCAGTGTCATCCTTCCTTGTCACATTATCATGAGTTCTTAAATAAACTGGAAATGGAAGTAACTTTATTATATTATTTCTAGTCAATGTCCACAGGTAATTCACCTTTTCAATTGATCTGTTACTTACACATTGCTGTATCAGCTACTACTTGAGATGAATATTGATCCTGGCACAAATGTGAGGCTTCCCCAGGGTTGCCTCCCTGATGTTTGGATCTACTTCTTACCACTACCTCTAGTATTATCACTGTCTTACTCATCTCAGGATCACTATTTTGTCCACATACATTTGTGCACTTCCAAAAAGTACTGTGGAGCATCCATACATCCAGTTCTGCAATTGGTCCTGGGAATTACGCTGTGAGCAAAGAAACCATTGCTATCATCATCATAAACTTGGCTGTGTTACATAGGTTGCACATTACAGGCAACTCTCAGTTTCCATACTTGTGACAGTGCAATTTCTAATATCTTTGTCTCTTGCAATGTGACAAACTATCTGTGCTGAAGTATTCTTCTGACTGCTCAAAATGCAGCTTAAAATTTCTATTTAAGGGCTGGAGAGATGGCCCAGCAGTTAAATTAACATACTGCTTTTGCAGAGGACCTATATTCAATTCCCATCACCCATATGAGGTGGCTAATAACCATCTGTGACATCTCAGGTCTCTGAAGACACTGCACTCATGTGCTCATAGCCCCCCCCCCCACATACACATAATTAAAACTAGAACTAAACCTTTACAAAGTATTTCCCAGAAGCCTTATCTAGATTGCAGCTGAACAGCAATACAGGAGAAGGGGAAAATGCATTAGTGTTTTGAAATAAATTAGAAGGTGCTCTGCAAGGTACCATCTCTGTCATTCTAGAGCTTGCTAACAATTCACACATATGAGCAGGACAAAAATCAAACTTGGAGCTCACAGAGGGAGGTTGCATTAAACTGTGTAAGAGCCAGGGTCCTAAGAATGTTGCTATGAATCATAACCTACTCCATCTCGTGGAAGCAGTTACTTCGGTCCCACTATCTGCTCTGCCAGAGCAGAAAGAGGCATCTGAAGTCATTACGACAGCCTTCACTCATCTAATAAGCGGATCTTGAATTAAAATGTGAAGATCTAAAAATCCCTAAATGAGAAATTTGATTTCAAGTGCTGCTGGCAGATCATGGAAACAGTAAATGCAAGTGAGTTCAACATACAACTGGGTGATAAGCTTCAGAAAAAAAGTTTTTTCTAAATGAATAAATTTATTTATTTGTTGCTTCAGGTTACATCTCCATCATATTGTCCTCTTTCCCCCCTTCCCAGCCCCGCCCTCCCACCTTCTACCCTCTAACCCTTCCATCCCACTCCCCTGGAGTGGAGTGTCCCTACATAATAGTCCCTCACCCCAGTTCAGAAGTCATATGAGGGCCAAGAGCCTCCTCATACACTGGGGGCCTACAAGGCAATACCACCAATGAAAAACGTCTCATTGCCAGGGAGAAAAAACTAAAAAACAAACAAACAAACAAACAATAAAGAAATAAAAGTCTATGTCTATGTTCCCTTTGGTGCATTGGTTGTAGTATAGATATCCTGTACTACTATAAGTGAATAGATGCCATGTGCATCCTTCTGAGTCTGGGTTAGCTCACTCAGGATGAGCTTCTCTAGTTCCATCCATTTGACTGCAAATTGCATAATTTCATTGTTTCTGATAGCTGAGTAATATTCCATTGTGTAGATATACCACGGTTTTTTAATCCATTCTTCGGTTGAGGGACATCTGGGTGGTTTCCAATTTCTAGCTATTACAAATAAGGCTGCTATGAACATAGATGAGGAGACTTCCCTATGTCTCCATGAGGGGTCCTTTGGGTGTGTACCCAGAAGTGGTATGGCTGGGTCCTGAGGCAAGGTTATTCCTAGATTTCTAAGATATCGCCAGACAGACCTCCATAGTGGTTGCACAAGCCTACACTCCCACCAGCAATGGAGTAGGGTTCCCCTTTCTCCACACCTTCGCCAGCATGTGCTGTCATTTGAGCTCTTTATCTTAGCCATTCTGACAGGTGTTAGGTGGAATCTCAGGGTCGTCTTGAGTTGCATTTCTCTGATGATTAAGGATGTTGAACATTTCTTCAGGTGTCTCTCAGCCCTTAGGGATTCCTCCTTTATGAATTCTCTATTTAGCTCCGTCTCCCATTTTGTGATTGGATTATTTGGTTTCTTGGCATTTAGTTTCTTGAGTTCTTTGTAGATTTTAGATAATAGCCCTCTATCAGATGTGGGGTTGGTGAAGATTTTCTCCCAGTCTGTTGGTTGCCGTTTTGTTCGAATGACAGTGTCTTTTGCCTTACAGAAGCTTTTCAGTTTCATGAGGTCCCATTTATTGATTGTTGATCTCAGGTCCTGAGCTGTTGGTGTTCTGTTCAGGAAGTTGTCACCTGTGCCAATGAGTTCGAGGGTTTTTCCCACTTTTTCTTCTAGTAAGTAGATTTAGTGTGGCCGGACTTATGTTAAGGTCTTTGATCCACTTGGACTTAAGTTTTGTACAAGGTGATAAGTATGGGTCTAATTTCATTCTTTTACAACATCCAGTTGGACCAGCACCATTTGCAGAAAAAAGTTTATTAACCTGTCCTTTATTACCCTGTAGCGAAAGTACATGGCGGTTGAGCCGGTGCTGCAACTGCAGTACCTCTTCTTCACTGCTGGGGGCGCCAGAGAAGCAGGCGAGTGCCTTGCCTCGATGCTGGTGTTAGAAAATGCTTATCTTTTTACATGTCAAACCCACATCTAAGACCCTGTCCTCAAGAGATATCAGAAGAAAATACGGATCGCTAGCAGGATAGGACTAAAACTTGTATCTTTGTGATAACAAAGGATTTAATATAAAGTTTATTTTTCCACATGCAGTTTTTAAGAAATACATCAGAAAAATGGGTGAAATTAAAACAACGAGAAAAGATTCATTAAACAAATGCAGACCAGAAGAGGTCTTGGGATGGTTAGTCTTGGCAGTCAGCCTTACAGGATCTGGAATCAAATGGAAGGCAGGCCTCCAAGCATACCTCTGAGGGACTAATGAGCCTCTCTCTGGCCATGTCTATGAGAGGCTGTGTTGGATGGTCGGCTGAGGTAGGAAGTTTCATCCTCAAAGTGGACAGCACTATTTCTCCTTTTAAGTAAAAAGGAGAAATGAGCTAAGCACATTTAGTACTCTCTGCTTCCTAGTTATAGAAAGTATGTAACCAAGTCCTTAAACCATGAGCTGAAATAAATCCTTTGTCCTTTGAGCATTGCTTTTGTCAGGTCATCATATCAAAACAACAAGAAAAGGAAGATGAGTGAGGAATTTCAGGGAAAACAGAATTTCATACAAAAAATATGAGAAAAAAGAAATCATAGAATATCAATAAGTGGTTAATTTAAAAAAAACTATAGAGGTATAAGAAATCTTTATGGAAACCCTCTAATTTGTAATCTAATTAAAAATACAATTTCAAAAACAGGAGTTTGAACATAGGTACTCTGCATGGTTAGAAATTGCTTCCCCCAGAAGACATGGATTATTAAATGAAAATCTTAGTGTCAGCTGTTGGATATCTTCCTATGAGTTATTTATTGGTCAGAGAGGTCCCAGAAGCTCTCAAAACAGCATAAACTATTGCCATTGGTTTTGGTTGCCCGTGATAACTGGATAATGTGACTTACTGCTAAAATCACAACGCACTTTGTTTGCAGAACATAGAAAAATAAATCTGGAACTGACCTACAAACTTCATCCTGGCTAGCCTTCATAGACCTATAAGATGTTAGGTATACTGGTGGGGAATGAAGTCAATTGTGGTATTGCCAGAAGCGAACGAGAAGTGCTACAGTATTGACCTGCCAAGTAAGATGTGCCTCTTGGTGCCATAGTGACATGGAGATCATGGGGCCAATCAACTGCCTTCTGATTGGATTTGAGGCCTGCTCCACAGTAGTAAACTCATGGTTGATATTGTCAAAATTTATTGCTGGACATGCCGTGGGCCCTACTACTGTTGTTTTGCTAGACTGACATGTCGTCAAACCAACTTCTAAATATTTATGTTCATATTCATGGATTAGTGCTGCATAAAAATACAGCCTTTTATCCAATTGGCTGTCCATCAGAAGTTGCAGGATCAAAGATGATCAGGCCAGTTCAAGAGAAGGGATTGTCAGTGTTGGCTGTTCCCCGAAGTGGGACTTCGGTGATGCTGCTAATGTTTTATTCTGTACATGTCATGGCTGGGGTACCCATGGACTCACTGCAACTATGGTTACCTGGACAAGACCTGCAAAAGAAACAGTCCAACAGGAAATGTTTACTGAACTAGGTGTGTTACCAAAAAAAAAAAAAAGAAAGAAAGAAAGAAAGAAGGAAGAAAGAAAATAAAGAAATGGAGAAGACGTGAAGACCAGAGGGAGAAGTCTTCAGTGATGGAATGGGGTGGATATGACCAATATACATTGTGGGTATGTATAAATTATCAAAGAATAAATAAATATATTTCCAAGATAACTTAAAGGTTTTCTCAGTTAAGAGAGAAATTTTTCTGTCTCATGGCCTTCAAATCATAATCAACATTTTTCTGGCACTCAGACTCAAAATGAAACACTAGCCAGTCCTTCCTGGATTTTATCCCACTGGCCTTCGTTCTGAGACTGCTTGGTTCAGTCCTGCTGATCCTGAGATATACTAGTGTCCATATCATATAAGCTAGCATTTCATCTTAAATACTTTCTATATACATATATAATGTACATACATACATACATGCATGCACACGTGCACACACACTTCATCTATTGGTTTCTCTAAGAAACACTGAAACCACTTTTTTTTTTTAATGAAACAAAAATTTTTCACAAAAGTAAAGTGAAGGTAGTGATCACATTTATTCTACACAAAGAAAAAGCTGCATTTAGGAGACACTTGTGACAATAAAATTCATGAGAATGTTCTGATGCTTCACGTGGGTGGAAAACACTATTAACCTTAAGAAATATACTTTCATCTGATAGTCTTCTTGTTTACACAATATACTTCACAACATTTTTAAAATTAAGAAAGTTGGGATTTGCGGATTATTGGTTTTAGTTTACATGAATGTCTAGAGGACAGTCATAAATGGGTGTTACTGCTCATTCCTGTCTGATTCTGCATTGGAAACCTTTGTCATTGTGTTCAGTTCTGGAGTTCACAAAATAATTAGAATTGTGGCTTTTGATCTTTCTCCACACTCGGTTCACAGAGGAATGGAGTGTTTAATGACTCATCAAGAATTGTGGAGGTTCTGCCAACACCAAAGTGGATGGAACACCCCATAAAAGCCCCATTGCTCACTCTGAGGTCACTCCATGCCTAGAAGGTGGCAAAGGTGGAAATATGTCCTTTCCCCAATTGGTAAATACTGAAACACATGTCTAGGGAAGTAAATTTAATTCACTTGAAGTTTTCTTAATCTAGTCATGACACACAAAAGCATAGCTTAAAAATTACAAAATAACCCCATGCCAGTGTGGAGTGTGAAGACAGATGCCCCAAAATTCTCTTCAAGGCTGAGTTCCCCACAGTCCCTGGACACCTTATCTATTTGCCCATGTTGCCTCCTCCTTATCTCTGTGCTTTGTCCACATCTTTAACAGAAGCACATAGCAGAGAGTGAACTGAAAGAAGGTGACATTTCAAGCTCTTAAAGTCTGACCAAGTGATACACTTTCCCAGCAATGTCACACATTCTAAACTACCACCAACCAGGGAGCAAGTGTCTGAGCCTTTAGCAGACATTTCTCATTCAAACTTACAGATGTCCACCTTTCTTTTTCTTGTAACTTTTGAATTCAGTCCCCAAGAATGACCACAGTAATGAGGTCTTTGTTCCTTCCTGCATGTTATTCTTCAGAAAGCATATGAGAACCACTTTAAAGATAAATTCCAGCTCCTTACCATGTCTCACACACCAGAAGTGTTTATTACAATAGCATATCATTCACTTATGTTAATTCTACTATAGGATACTTAAGGAAAATTTTAACACTTCTAGACATGTTCTAAAGAGTCAACTAAGTATCTCTTTTCTGGAGTTCTTGCAGAGTATCACTTAGATGCTTCTGAATGCCGATGTTTGGGAGGACAAGGTCCATATACAGAAAGTGGTTGGAGAAGAGGAAAAAGAAGGAGGGGGAGGGGGATTGTGACCAAACTCCAGAGAAATAATCATCTCTTTGTTCCTGTGTTGCTAGAGGTACGTAAGAGCTTAAGTGGGCTTCATTGATGTTCAAGGCTAAGTTAAGGTCCAAGTTGTACAAGTATTCTGGAAGGCTTCCTCCTAAGCCCCTTATCATGAGAATGTTTCTGTTTCTCCCTGTGTGATAGACCTTGTGGAAGGTATGATGCTCCTCACATGTGGAGTGCGATTCAGAGTCAAGGAGGTTGAGAACAACTGGGAGGTGAGACAAAGTATCAGAGTGCTCTGCAATATTAGATACTCCAGAATCCATAGGCAAGGAATAGGAAAAGATCACAAAACTGCCACTCAGAATAGGCATCCCTGAATACATGGCCTATTTCAACATAAAGGAACATTATTTTTCTAGTACTTCCAGAGTTCTGGTGAAAATCTCCACCCTCTATTTGTTAACCACTTTCTAGTTCCCTTTGTTCCACTCTGATGAAGATTTTACAGTTTTCCAACAGTGTAACCATTTCTTTGACTCAAATGAGATACCGTACTTAGGTGGACAGAATAGGAATAGGGGCAGGGGTTAGTGGTGAACCTACTTGTTTTGTTTCAGATGTTTGGCTGAGTAGGGATTTTTTGCCTGTTTAATTTGGCCACGGCTAAGTACACATAAAACATAAAATTTGTTCATAGTAATGACTTGGAAAGCAACAGAAGGGCTAGTAGAGGAAAAATATGTCTGTACTCAAAGCTGAGAAATTCTGTGAACCAAAAGACTGCCATTTATTCACTTGTCTTTGACTGTAAATCTGATTTGCTAGGAAGGGCCTCAAATTGTTCAGCTGAGGTTACACATCCATAACACTATCCTCTCTGAGGAGCTGTTTCAAATTCTTTTATATAATACTCATTATAAATTAATTGTCTCTGACAACTAACTAGGGAAATAATTTAATCTTGGAAGACTGACTGTCTGTCTTCGAAGAAGCAACTATGAGTTCTCTGGCATGTTATTAGGAATGATTCCATTAAGATTCAGTAGTGTTTTGCAAGCTGATGTTGTTTGGATGCTTTTAAAACACTACACTGTTGTTCTCTTTATATAACAAATCAGTCCCCTGAGTAATCATTACATGGGGAATAATCCTGGGGGACACTGAAACTAAACTTATTTTGTGTTTGATTACCTGTGTTATTATTAGTTTTCCCACAAAAGGTCTTGAAAATTTAAATTTTTCTCAGGAATAGAATGATAGTAAATATTATCCACTGTACATATATATATATGTATATATATATATATATGTATGTATGTGTGTGTGTGTGTGTGTGTGTGTGTGTGTGTGTGTAACAAATGTTGCAGAGATACCAAAGGCAACTTTGCCCATGGGAAGCTTGTCTTCTTGTCCAAGGTCTATAGATTTGGTTTAAAATCAAATAGTGGATATTTCATTTGAGGGGATATTGAAAGTAGAATCCTATTTCTGCATTCCATGCATAAAACATCAGTGAACAAGTTGGTGATTGCTAAACATTTTTTTTTGATGGAAATTTGCAAGTGTGTTTGTTTGCTTTGCAGTTCTCTGGGGAAGAGCAATACCCATGATGAATGTTTACACTGAGTTAACTCCTGTGGTGGGGATGTGTCAGTCAACTCAAGCTCATTCACTCATGCTCTTCAGGCATTCCATGATTTCTGTACAAATCTGACCAACCCCCACTTGAAATACCAACTGGCAAGAAGCATACTTGACTGGAGATAAAATCACAGATAGGAATCATTGAACTGACTTGAAATGTCATTGTCACATTACCCTGGACAGCCTGCAAACAGCTGCTCTGAGCCTATCCTCTTCATCCTCAAAAACAATTCAACCTAAGGCCAAGTGTTCAGAATGGACAAAATGGAAACATATAGGTTTTTTTTTTGGGGGGGGGTTGTTTGTTTGTTTTGTTTTGTATCTCACTATATCTACTTGTGAAGTAGCTTTGACCATTAAAAATTTGAATGTAAATACTATACTTCCAGGACAAGACAGTCAATGATAAAATGTCTAAGAGCTAAAAGGGACTTGAAATATCAAGTTTGCCCTAAAAAAAATCTGACCAAAAGTCCTGGTGGTTAAATTGCTTACTATCAAAACAAGGAGACTGGTGTTCAAATCCCCAGAACCCATATAAGTGCCAGCTGGGCATGGAAGTCTACCTGAAGTTCCAGCCTTAAAAAGTGGAGGCAGGAGACCAAGCCAGCTGGTGTAGTGAGCCTGGACAAATCAGCAAGCTCAGGTTTGACTGAAAGATGGTGCCAAATAATAATAATAATAACAACAACAATAATGATGATAAGGTTCAAGCAAGATCTTTACATCAACTTTGGTCCTCCACATGCACATACATGTCTGTTCACCCAAACATGTAAACTAACACCTGTATGTACATGTATGCACACCACACACCACATATACACGAAAAGGAGAAAACAGATACTGACTATAAAAAGTAATCTCTCTCTCTCTCTCTCTCTCTCTGTGTGTATGTGTGTGTGTGTGTGTGTGTGTGTGTGTGTGTGTGTGTGTGATGAGTTAGACTTCAGTATCTGCTACATAATATAGTGGTACCTTATCTAGGAGGAAAATAAATAAACAAACAAACAAACAAACTTACTCTCAGTGTAAAAGTACCATCTTCAAGACCCAATTACCTCCCATCATACTGCAGATTTGTGTTTCAATATGAGTTGAGAGAAGACAAATATTAGTCAGTTGGGATATAATATAGAGTGTTGCCATATGGGATAAAGTATTGTGATATGGCACAAAGTATTGTGATGTGACATAGAGCGTGGTGATAGCATATAGAGTATTGAAATATGGTATAGAGTGCTATGATGCAGTGAGTTACGATATTGTATAGAGTACTGTGATGTGGTACAGAGTGTTGTGATGTGATGTAGAGTGGTGTGATGTGGTGTAAAGTGTTGTAATACAGTATAGAGAATGGTGATACA
>CAJQZJ010034238.1:1805768-1818852 GCA_907164525.1 Lophiomys imhausi
ACACACACACACACACACACACACACACACACACACACACACACACACACACAATGATAATAACTTTAAAATCTGGAGCTATTTATTAAATCATATGCCAACTTTATTAGTCTTTCCATTAAAGTTCAATTTCCATTCCAGGACTCTCTTGAGTATCTCCACCTGCAATTGGTTGTTATTTCTACAGCTTTTAGGAATCTTTTGTCCTTTTCACATCTTCACAATCTCAACATGTCTGTGTCTGCATCAAGTGTGCTTCTTACAGCATAAGAGTAGTAACATTACAGTGAAAACCAGGTGATTCTGTTTGTTAAATATTAATTTATGGGCCAACCTGGCTGGACCAAAGAATACCCACCTATTTGATCGAACGCTGTTCTGAGTGTGTAAGGGTAACTCAAGTTGAAGTTAACATTTGAACTGGCAGACAGAGTAAGGTAGATTCCTACAGACCAACAGGAGGAATGGATTTTTCCTGACTTCCTTCAAACTCAGACCTTGGTTTCTACCTTTGTACTCTAACAAAGCATGACCTTTAACTCACTAGCCCCCAGAGCAGTGCTGACACCATCAGCTCTCCTGGTTTTCAGGCCATTGAATTTGAACTGATGCAATATCCTTGGCTGTCCTGGTTTCTAGCTTGCTCAGATGGTTAATATTTGGTTTTATCAGTTTCTGTGAGTGCAGTTTTTTTCCTTCCTTCCTTCCCCTATGCTCTTTAACTAGCTGTGTTTCTCTGGATAACTGACTAATGCAAGCTCTGGTCAGATAATCAAGGCTAATATCATTGGCGATAGGATATGTTGATGTCACAAAACTCCTGCCCATGGTATTCTAGGAAGAATGTTTCATATTTATGGTATTCTTTCCAAAAGTGCATGCCTTAATTTCAACCATGAGAAAATACCAGACAAAATCATATTGACTTTCATCTCAGGTTCACATTTTGTCTGTGAGCCACGAAAGCCAAGAGTCCTCCTGGAATTCTTCATCTTCTCCACTCCTGCAACATATAGGGCTCCTATCCTAGTCCAGATATCAGGTCTTCTCTCTGGGCAAAATGAAGCAGGTGCTGGGACAAACTGTTTAAACCATATCTCTACAACCACTGGGCTGTAATCTGCTTCTCTCTTCACTGATACTTTTGGTCTCTAGGAACCTTAAACCAAAGCACCTCTGGGCTGTCCATTCTATAGATATCAGTGATCACCCATTCGAGTTCAAAACCACATTGGGTTCTTGTGCTAGGCAGGGTTAACTCAACTGGAAGCAACCCAGATCTACATCCAGTTGGCCTTCCTGAGAATTCGTGCTTATCAAACTTTTCTGAACTATGAACTTAGGCTGAAAGAAGATTGGTTTGTTGCTCCAAGACAGCTGCTCTCAGGCAAGATCCTTCCATCAAACACCTCCTGATATCTGAGTAGCTTTGACTTTTCAAAGACTGACATCCCGGTGTGCTTTCCCTCCTCCTCACTTCCCTTCATCAAAAAAGAAAATAAAATCTTTGGGCACACAGATTCAGACAGGGAGTAAAATCACTTACAACAGAGGTATGCACCAGACTCTCACCAAGCCGAAGCATCCTGGAAGGTGCTAGGAATTTTCAAACCGTGCTTCAGATGAAAGAAGCAAACCTGGGCTGATAACATAATAGTTAAAAGCGTGTGCTCTTCCAGAGGACCAGAGTTTGATACCTGGTATCCACGGTGCGTGGCTCCTAACCACCTTCAACTCATCTGGCTACCATGGGCACCTGCACACACGCACAAACCACATATAAACAAAATTATAGTAAAAGAAGCTAACCGGGGGATCCTATTGAGACTTTGTAAAAAGTGTTATGGTTACTTTATTATTGGAGACTTTGACAAAATGAATATTTGGATTATGACTGAATTTCATAAAGTAAATGCCTGGACCCAGCACCCAGGAGGCTGAGACAGGGGGATATTCATGAGTTTGAGGTCAGCCTGCAGTACACAGCAAATTGAAGACCAGCCAGGTCTCTATAGTAAGATCCAAAAACCTGTCTCAAAGTAACTACAACCCCTAAAAAAAATGTTATGAGGGTTGGAGAAATGGATCTGTTTACAAGAAAGTGTTTACTATATGTCATATATTTATATTCCAATTCATTACAGTAGCAAAATTACAGTTATGAAGTAGCAACAAAATAATTTTATGGTTGGAGGTCACCCAAACAATAGGAATTTTATTAAAGGGTTGCAGCGTTAGGAAGGTTAAAACAGTCTAGTTTCTTTACTTAGGAAATAGTATTTTAAGAACTGATCTGGACTTTAGCCATGGGCACAGCCACACGAGAAGTCTTTGCTTCTAATTATTTCCAGTAGACAGTGGTAGTATTGTTTCTTGAATTTAATACTTCCAATTTTAATACAAGACTCCAGTAACTTTACTTACTGCCTTTTTCTTTATTTGTATTGTCCTTGTGTTATACTGAGAATTCTAGTTAATAAGGTTATAAGGAATAATTAAATTTGAATATCATGCAATTATTAAGCTGTTTTATTTGTACACAAAACAATCCCTACATAGAAAAATTATTGTCAATAATATAAGTACTGGGGCTGGAGAGATGTGTCTGCTATTAAGAACACTTGCTGCTCATCCAGAGGACCAAATTTTGTTCCCAGCACCTATATCATATAGCTCACAGCAACCTGTACCTCCAGCTTCAGGGGGTCATCATCAGGCTTCTGTGGGCACCTACAGACACATAGACATGAACAAATAATAAATCCATGCAATGTCTAAAAAGCCCAAAACCACAAAGTATGTGTGCTTGTGCTGTCTTAACTTCTCAATATACACACCATAAACCCACTCTCCCCCCCCTCCACACACACATACACATACACAAGCATCTAAATAATTTTTTTAATCTGTTTTAGTGGTCTTTCTTCTGCAGCCTTTAACTCTCTATAGAGACTCTTTGTCTTCCATTTGTTAGTCGCTCTGTTTGGTAAGTTTATGCGAGTGTGACCTTTTTATAATCCCTGGATCATTTTTCATGAAATGAGTTTGCCTGTGTTTTTAGGGGATGAGTCTTAGGAGAACTTACTGAATTCCACATCCTAGAATTGTTCTACTTTATATCTGTGTGTGTTTCAAAGACGGGAGGCTTTTCTTCTGAACTCCCTGGTCCTTTCCAATCTGTTCCACCCTGTACTGTCACCTTGGCTTGTTTCTCAGATGCTCCTCCTCCAGGGCAGCTTTGCTCTGGGGAGAATTCTGTAGCTAGTTCGGAGGGCCGCAAAACTTTTCTCTGCCTCCGTACTTACCCCTGTTGCCTTGTTCACCCTGCCACTTTCTGTTCACCCAGATACTGCTTGCCATCCTGTGCTGTAACAATCATTTTCCTTCTTCTAACGCCAAATAGAGTCTAAGTCCAGAATGGAAGCATCTTGCAAATCTTACCCGTTAGTGTAAATTGCAATTGGAGCAGCTGATCCTTACCACCCACCACTGGTCCCCAAATTCAGGTGGCCTCTCGCTTCCTTTTGCTTTTGCACAGGTGTTTGTTCCATCAGGTTACATACCTCTCAGTGGTTTTCTCTACCAGGTAATGCATTTGTCGGAAATAATTTGTCACCTACATGTTGATCTTTGACATGAAGATCACAGGGGAGGTTTGGACGTAAGATATGAATATCTCTCTGCCCACTTGATGAGCAGTGTTAACAAAGGTGCATCGTGTCCTCTTGTCTGCAGCGTAGCATTCCAGTGGCACCAGGTCTGTGGGTCCAGCTGAGAAAACTAGACTCACTCATACAAGTGCCTGCCAAAACTTCTACTCAGGTATCCCTCGAGGCACTCAGAAGCACAACTACCTTCCGTTCCTCTGGGCCCCCTACTCAGGAAATTGGAAATGTGTCAGTCATGACGCAGTCACTCAAACTAGAAACTGAAGGTCTCCCTGAAGCCTCCTTCTTTCTTACTCCCGACATGCAGTTGCCCACCAAAGGCTTCTGTTTCCATGGAACGCGTCACTTCTCTCCATCTTCCTGCCCGTATCCTGACCATGACTCACCTGTACCATGCAAGCAGCTTCCGAAGGGAAGTCTCTGCCTCAACACATCCCGCTTAAGCTCACTCTGTACAGGTAAGTCATGTGATATGCCTCGAATACAAAGATAGCCGTCTGTCTACTTTCTCACAACCATCAACTATTCAAATCCCCATAGCCAGGCATTGCTTATCCCGTCAGCCTTGTTTCTTTCTTTCTTCCCCTTAGTACCTACCTACCATTAGACTCCAGTGAGTTCTTTGCAGCTCTTTGAATGATTCAGACAATATTTCACACACATGGCTTCACACACAGACCTTTCCTTCTTGGAACACTCTGCTGTCACCCACCACTTGTCCCAGTCATAATCATCTTTCCTTCTGCACAGTGAATGTGAACAGGATTTCTGTGTCTGGCAGCATATTGCTTGCACATATTTTCTAAACAGCAAATTTTAAAGAAATCAGTCTCTCTGTTGCTGTCCATACAGGAACCCTTTAGCGTGACTTCCCTTGTCTCTTCAGATCCCAGAACAATAAAGAGAACAGTGTATAAAATTTAATGGAGGCAGAAAGCCCAGCACCCATTAACTTCCCTGACTTTGAAGCTGTGCGAAATTCTTTTTTACTGGGTTCCAGGCTTTAAAGTCTCACTCATACCATCGAACACGGACTCTATTTCTAGCCACACCACAGAAATGACCAAAACCAATGTGAAGAACTCATATTCAACCACTTTGAAAGCTAGCCCACCACAGAGATGAGACGTCGTTAGGATCAGACAAAGCACAATGCCTTATTTCTACCCATGCCGTTTAAACAATAGCTTTGTGCTCACCCCTACTATGTTAAATCAAACAGTCTAAACAACGCAAACTCCAGAAGTTTCTATCTCTAGCCTTAGCCTCCTCTTTTTTCTGAAAATAACACATTGGCTAATCATTAGAGTCTACCAGAAGACTGGCACCTCCCAAGACAGAGGAGGGTTCAATGTCAGGGGCAGCTGTTTGTATGAAGCCTGCTTCACACACTTTCCCCAGCTCTAGCCATGGCTTCTTCCATTATTTGAAGAGTTAATAATTCAACTTTAAGGCCATCTATTAAGAAAGATTTATTTTTATTATTTTACTTATGTGCATAGGTGTATCTGTGAGTAGGTAAGTGTATGTGGGTGCAGGTGTCTTGTAACAGGCCTCGTGACATTACCACAATTGACACCATGTTAGAGGCACCATTCTGAACTTAGAACCCAACACATAGGCCCAAACCTGCCAAAATGGGAACAAAGATCTTATCCATCAAAGACCTGGTCCATAGTTCCTGGATCTGGGAAAGTCCCTGACTGTACTTTTTGACTTCTGTAGCTTTGCTTCTCTCTAACTGTTCTTGCTAATGGAAGTGTGTCAATCAGGATATGGTTTTTGTGCATAAAAGATAAAGGTGGGTTTCAAGTCGACATGCTTTGGGCAAGTTCCCCATGCAGTCAGCAGCCAGCAATACAGACTCTCTATTCAGCTTTAAAAGTGTCTTGTATTGTCTTGTGGAATCACCTTTCAACTGTGTGTGACATGAGGAGGCCAGAGGCAGCAAGACACCCTGGAGCTGGATTTATAGGCCCTGCTGAGCCACCACATATGGGTGCTGAAAACCAAGCCTGAGTGCTCTGGGAGAACAGTACATATTCTTAACTCCTGAACCACCTCTCCAGCCCTGTAAGACCACCTTTAAAAACACCATACTTAAAAGATGTGTGATTATTTATATAGGGCTCTCAACTTTTCATGAAATAAATCAATACAGTGGGAAACAGAGCCAGCCTTCTAGCTCTGCTGCCTGCTTTAAGGTTTCTCAAGTGTTTACATATGAGAACTTACTATGAGATCCCAGAGTTTGTTCATGATTTTCACTAAGTAATGGATTATTCCCATTGTATTACATGAATATTATATATGTGTTCATAATACACACAAAATTCCCTACTAAAGATCCTAAATGGACTGCTACATCCCATGAAAGTAATATATCACAATAAAAGGAACATAAGATTTGCATCAGAAAGGGGTAGGGAAATGGAATCTGTCATTGCTGAGGGAGTTCACTCAGGAGACTATTTTTCATGCTTGCATATGAATGGTGTCATCTGTAAAATTATAATACCACTGCCCCATTAGAGAGTTAGGAAGGCTAATAGAGGTAAAGTGCTACACCCCAAAATAGTTGTTCAGCAAATGAGTTCCTCTGGTAGAAGGAACTGAAGGGCTCCAATGTGCCCCTAGGTTTGCTCCCTATATGAGTGAGGTGTTCTTTAGCTTCAGTGATGTGCTGACTAGATGAACATTTTCTCTCACATTTCAACCTTTTGTTTGGTATGCTAGCCCGCGTTCAGCTTTGCCTGCACTTCCTTACTATTTAAGGTAAGAAGAAAGGATTAAAAAGTAGATTAAAGAATCAAAAATATTATGAAGAATGCCTTCACCAAGGGGAAAAACAAATATCAGTTGACACAGTCCAGTAGATGGACAAGCGTGTGGCTGGTATAAGCCCAGCTCACACTAACTCACCTCCAGCATTGGATTTGATATTTGCTGTGTGATGCCACATTAATGGTTTTAAATGTTGAATACAGCTTTTATTCCTCTTACAATATTTTATATGCTTATATCAGGTACTGTGAGATGTTTGTCTCACATGTACATTAGACTTTATTGTTTTTTATGTAAATTCAAATTCCTCCTTTCCCATCTCACTATTTTGAAATAATATATATTATTGTTGTTCGTTATAGTCACCCTACTGTCCCACAGAACTCTAGAATGCATTTGTTTTTATCAGGCAATAATGTTGCACATTGGCTTACCTTTCCCTTTCTTCCGTTTCCCCAGCCTCTGGTAACCATTACTGCACTCTCAACTTCTCTGGGATTAACTCTTTAATGATTCCACTTATGACTAAGGTTAAGTAGGGTTTGCTTTCTGTGCCTGGTTGCTTATTTCACTTGACATAATGTCCTCTGGGTCCATCCGTGTTGTCCAAACAGCAGTATTTAGTGTGCTTTATGGTTGAATAGTATTCCACTGCACACCCCATTTTATTTTTTCCACTTTAGTGCTACCCTATCCCCACTCTTGGCAGAACTATTCCTTTAGCTTTGCTTTATTCTTTTGTTCTTTTTATACCATGCTACTTCTTCTGTCCCTTTGTCTTCCACCCACCCATTTAAATCATATGGCAGGTTATGACTTAAATAAAATTTCTTCTGTGAAGTCTCTCTGCCTGCTCCAAATCCATACAGATATGCCTCCCTCTGCATGTCCTGAATGAAATGATTGAATAGTATCTGTCACTAGGGATTCTTCAGAAGACACAATACTGTTGCAGAATATTTGATCCCATTGTGAACCCCGAGACAGTGAATTGAAAACTCTGTTCTATTGTGGAATGACTCAGCCTTTAATCCTAGAGTTTTCTGTTTACTGTAAACAAATTGTTGTGGTGTGGTTCACTTCTAAGCACACATCTTTTTTTTTTTCCTTTATTTTTTATTTCTTCAAGTTACATCTCAATCACAGTCCCCTCCCTATTCCCCCTCCAGTCCCACTCTCCCACCCTCAACCCCCCATCCTCTTCCCTTTTTTTTTTCTTTTAAGTTTAAGGTATATCTTATTTCCCCCCTACAGTTTTCCCTTTCAGTCCAACAAATGGCTCTTTCTCTTATAATAATAAATACAATACAAAACAACAGAGGTAATTAGGCCACAGTTATGAAGGTTATATGGCTTAGCGTACATTCCCAATGTCCAGTCCATATGTATTTGGTACCTGACTTTAACATTCTACTATCTAACCATCTCCATGAGTTTAAAGTTCTATATCTGACTCAACATTCATATTAACTTGCAACACAATTTTAAAAGTATCTTCTTAGATCTATAACACTCTCTTCACTCCTAAACAACTCAAAATTTAATTATGAGACTCTAGATATCTGTTCTTCAACCACCTCAGAGACCTGAGAGGGATAAATATATCTGATTTTATAGGAAGTACAGGGCCTGCAGCTTCCCAAACTAAGAAATGACATACCAGTGGCTGCCTGGATAGTTCACACATCTTTAATCCAAGAATTTTCTGTTTATTGCAAACAAGTACTTACGGTATAGCTCAGCTCTAAGCACACACCTTTAATCCAAGAACTTTCTGTACACAGGATTAAATAAAATTAACCTTAAGTCAAGAAGCAGAGCAAGAAACCATCTTACAGGGATTAAATAGAAAGGAGGAACTTTGAGCTGAGTTGTATTTAAGACAGCATAGAAAAGGAGTTGCGAGCTCTTCCTTCAGAGTTCTTCCTTTGGGTTTTGTCCTTCTAGGCTTTTTTATTTAGTTTCCTATGAGCTTTTTAGCTCTGGGCTTTTTCCTCTAGGGTTTTCAGCTGAATAGGAAGATCTTCTGAATGTTTTCTCTGCCTCTCTGAGCTAGCAGGTTTTTACCCCAGCATCTGGCTCCTGAGTCTTCATTGGTATAAATCAAATGACTGGGATATTTTAGATTTTTAAAACACAATACTACAATGAACTTATGTAACCAGTGTCCTATGGTTAAAGAATATAACTTTCATGTTATTAACAGACCATGATCACTCTCTTCATTCATTGCTGTAATTATTTTGACTTCTACATGCAACATTTTGCTTATGTTTCCACTCTATATATGTTGTGTTCTGTATGACAGTAGAGGAAATTGCATATAACTTTCCTGTATGGCAGTATGCACTTCCTGTCATCATGGAGCATACCTCTGTTTTTCAGGGTAACCAGCGTCTTGTTCAATGCTCGGTGTAGAGGACCGGGAATATGCTTAATGGGAAAAATTAGAGAGCAATTTTAGCAACACTCTGACTGTGGTTGAGATTTAAAAATTCTCACTAAGTGGTATCTTGAGCATGTAATGTGATTAAAGAGGATTTTCTTTGTTGCTTTTTCTTTATTAAGTCTTTTATAGCAAATTATCTTTTTCATTTGCAAGGTAGTCCCTAGATATCAAAGATTTGTGTGGTGTTGCAGACTTGAAATTCTGGGCTATTTTCACCCAGGCCTGAGTCTCATGTCCAAAATTAGTGAGGCATTTTGGGAGGCTCATCTCATCCTTTCAACACTTCAAGGACCCAAAAGTTACAGGGTGTAAAACTCAGAGCTTTGTATGGTGCTGAACAATGTTTGAGAAAACAGCTTGACTATGTTCATTTTGTTAAAGAATCTTGGTTTGTTAAATTTATTATCCAGGAACTAGTGTCACAAATGGAGAATCGGTTCATGTTCTGCATAGCATTTCTTTTTAAGACTGGTTGGAATTACGGCTTAGTAGAGAGATGCTGTGTCATTCTATGGTTATTGTTCTTTTACTTTTGTACATGGAGGGAGTGAGAAGAATGTGGCTTTGACTGGAAGAGATATTACTTTCATTCCAGCCACTAGTGAAAGAGTGGGTCTCCCCAGGTTTGCTATGGAAATAGAGGAAATATAGCCTTCTGTCTGCATCTTAGGGCTCAGAATGATTTTACTACCAAAAGCAATATACAGATTCAATGCAATTCCTATCAAAATACCAACACAATTTTTTTACAGACCTTGAAAGAAAAATTTTCAACTTTGTATGGAATAACAAAAAAAAAACCAGAATAGCTAAAATAATCCTGTATAATAAAAAATCATCTGGAGGTATCAACATCCAAGATTTCAAGATATACTACAGCGCAATAGTAATAAGAACAGCATGGTACTGGTGTAGAAACAGACCAGTGGATGAATGGAATCAAATTGAAGACCCAGAAATGAACCCACACACCTATGGTCGCTTAATTTTTGACAAAGAAGCCAAAACCATACAATGAAAAATCGACAACATCTTCAACAAATGGTGCTGGTCTAACTGGATGTCAACATGTAAAAGAATGCAAATAGACCCATATTTATCACCTTGCACAAAACTTAAGTTCATGTGGATTGAAGACCTTAACATAAAACTGGACACACTAAATCTAACAGAACACAAAGTAGGGAAAATCCTCGAACTCATTGGCTCATGTGACACTTTCCTCAACAGAACACCAATATCTCAGGCTCTAAGACCAATGATCAATAAATGGGACCTATATTGAAACTGAAAAGCTTCTGTAAGACAAAGGACACTGTCACTAGAACAAAACAGCAACCTACAGATTGGGAAAAGATCTTTACCAACCCCACATCTGACAGAAGGCTAATATCCAAAATTTACAAAGAACTCAAGAAATTAAACACCAAAAAAACCCCAAATAATCCAATCAAAAAATGGGGTACAGAGGTAAACAGAGAATTCACAAGAGAGAAATATTTAATGGCTAAGAGATACTTGAAAAGTTGCTCAACATCCTTAGTCATCAGGGAAATGCAACTCCAAATGACCCTGAGACTCCATCTCACACCGGTCAGAATGGCTAAGATCAATAACTCAAATGACAGCACATGCTGGTGAGGCTGTGGAAAAAGGGGAACCCTCCTCCATTGCTGGTTGGAGTGCAAACTTGTACAACCACTGTGTCAGGAATGAACCTAAGTGTTTCTCCTCAGCAATTTCTTCTTGCTCCTGAGCAACCTCTGTACTTTTGTCATCAGGACCTCTCCTCTAAACCTACAGATTTTCCTGGCAACCCATGGAGAAGGTAGGCACCATCTCTACAGGAGGCAGCTGTTAATACATCAGAACTGCCTCTCCTAAGATGGATCCCAGGAGAAAGGCTTTAACTTGGGCATCTATGAGATGTAATTCCCTCCAATTTTGATGAAGGATGTAGCTTGGCTTCATGAACTGATCCTGAGAGTGTGGAATTAACTGTCCCCATGTGCAGCACACTGGTAAGGAGAACAGCTTCTGCTTGCCCACTTCCACTTCTTTATTTCATTGTTTCACAGGCCGTTGTTACGGCTACTATTCAAGGAAGGCTTGAGTCTGGGAAATCCATAAGATAACCATTGACAAAATGATGCTTGGCAAAGGAGAAAGTAAAGTTCTGAATTCAGCAGTAGCATCAAGTATGTGACTTGTCACACTAGCTAGCAAGAGACCCTTACCAAAGGGACACAAGACAGACTTGCTTTCTTCAGTTTAATGACTGATTATGTTAGCTTAGATGTTGACTTATTTAATAATAAACTCTATTGCATAGCTTTAATTATTAATCAAACAAGATATAATTTCTGTCATAAGGCTCTTTAAAATCATAAAGACCTAATCAGGCTTTAATTTTTTTTGTAGATCTATTATCATTTTTGGTTTGTATGTTAGGACTATATAAGATGAGGATGATCATCTTCCCAGTTTTGCAACATGACTAAAACTTCCTCCCCCACCACACACACTCACTAAGTTTCCACAATGACTTCACAGACTCCCATTTTTGGACTGAGACAGCAACTCTAATGACCCATTGGTGCAATTTTGGAAGAATGAGCACTCCCATCATGTGGAGTCCACAGCCACCAAGCTTGTTGATGTGTCAAATGGGAGGGAAATGAGATTTCTTGACAAAGCACAGCTTCTCCTTTGTCCTTTCTTCCCATAGGATGTGAGTGACTTCTCCAGACTGCTCTGACACTGCCCAACCTTTCACTTAAGGAAGAGTTAGTGTAAGATGAGTTCATTTAATGTTTGCTAGTTATTTCAGGAAAGGACACTGGCATCTAACTTCATGAAGATGTGTGTTTCTAATTGCTAAGTCTGGTGACCCCAGTGGAAAAATAACTGACAAGCTGCAGAGTATTGTTGTTGACAGAAGGTAAAGAAGAAATGGGTCAAAATTATGCTCTTTCCTTCTTTCATCTTTTCTAGAACTGGGGTCACAAAGAGTTGCTGAGCTTACAACTGCAGAATGTCTAGGATCCCCACAGACTCCACAGACATTGGTGTGAGTCCTCCAGCTGCTCATCAAAGCTCCAAGGAATCACAATAGAAATTGTTTCAGAATCATTGCCCTACATCTGCAATCCCAGGATTTGGGACTCAGAAATAAGAGGATCCATGCAAATTCAAGGCCACCCTGGTCTACATAGTAAGTAGGCCATCCAAGGCCAATGAAACTCTGACTCAAACAACCAACAAACAAAAACCAAAAAATTATGTGCTGGAGAGATGGCTTAGTAGGTGAGAGTGTGTATTGCTCTTCCAGGGGATTTGAGTATGGTTCCCAGTACCCAAGTCTAACAGATTACAAACACATGTAATTCCAGGTCCAGGAGATCTGATGGCCTCTCTGGCCTCCATGGGCACTTCCCATGTATGGTACACACATGCACATGCACACTCACATGCACACACCCATAAATAAAAATTAAAAGTAATCTTTAAAAAGGACAAAAATGATAAATATGGAGGGAGGGTCAGTGAAGGGAGGAGAGAGGGGACTTTGATCAAGATGTAACTTGAAAAAGTAAATTAATAAGCAAACAAAAAAACTTAAAAAATATTGATAGTGATCTTGGCTTCTTGAAGAAACTGTCAATCCTCACAGAGACTTTAGACAATGAAGCAGATCATGATGGCAGCTTTTCAGAGTTCTGAGGTCCATTTTTCATCCCTTACCACCTTCTCTCCTCAGTCACTGACAGTGAAGGCCTAGCATAAGGAAGGGAGTATCTACCCAGGTGAATACGGTGCTTTACCACTAACAGAAAGGGGATCACAATCCTACCCATGAGCTGTAACTACTGGATTGCGAGCAAGGTATCACAAATGATGTGGAACTCAGCAGCGTTTCTATAGAGCACAAACTGTCAAAATGTTTCCCACAGGGCTAATCTAGGCCATTGTCAGCTTTTGTCCAGCATGTGAGTTACTGAAAGTTTTGCTCTTTTGAAATGGAAAATGGCTAAAGGCTATTAAATGGTTCTATGTCTCTGGTAGTGACATGCTCCCCAGCTAAACTACCATAAATAAAGTTGGTAACAAAAGTCATGTACAGGGAATGTGCCAGGGTGTGTGTGTGTGTGTGTGTGTGTGTGTGTGTGTGTGTGTGTGTGTG
>CAJQZJ010034238.1:1847615-1868509 GCA_907164525.1 Lophiomys imhausi
GTAAGATGGTTGAATTAGTGGCAAGCCTATCTCTTGGCATGAAAAAAACCCCTTGCACCAACTGCAGACAGACTGCTGTTCAAAAAGTACAAAACTTGGTAGCAGGGAAGTCAACAGCCTAACTCTGCCAAGACAGGGTAGGTAAGTCCTTCATAATCCCTGCTCTACAACAAATGTCTGTCATAGAAACAGGACCCAAAGGCTGAAGACTGATGCAGGAATGTATGGAGAGAAAATGGGAAGTGTCCAGGCAGTCATTGGTATGTCCTTTCTTAGTTTTGGAAGCTGCAGTCCCTGCACTTCCTATATAAGCAGATATATTTATCCCTCTCAGGTCTCTGAGGTGGTTGAAGAATAGAGAGCTAGAGTCTCATAGTTAAATTTTGAGTTGTTTAGGAATCAAGAGGGTGTTATAGATCTAAGAAGATACTCTTAAAAGTGTGTTGCAAGTTAGTATGAATGTTGAGTCACATATAGAACTTTAAACTCATGGAGATGGTTAGATAGTAGAATGTTAAAGTCAGGGGCCAAATATGTATAAACTGGACATGGGGAAGGTATACTGGGCCATTTAACTCTCATAACTGTGGCCTAATTACCTCTTGTTTTGTATTGTATTTATTATTATAAGAGAAAGAGCCATTTGTTGGACTGAAAGGGGAAACTTCTGGGGGGAAGAGGGTGGAAGGGCGGGATAGGAAGGGGGAATAGGGAGGGGTTTGTTACTGAGATGTAACTTGAAGAAAAAAAATAAAGTATTTAAATAAAAAAAACAAGAGAAAAAAATTCAGATGGATCAAGAAAAGCATATTAGAAAAACATATTGCCAAAGAATGCACATGAAAATTTCAGTAAAGTGTCCAAAAGTGTCCAGCATTTTCTATGAAATGCTTTCAGTGTTTATTTGTTAAAAAAAAAAGAAAAGAAAAGAAAAAGAAAAAAGAAAATTTTAATCAAGAGAATGATAAACGCAAGTGTCAAGATCACTCTAACACTGGCAAAAAGTGTTAAAGATGGGGTTGGTGACAAGCACATCTTTAAAAAAATACTGATAGTGTCCAGCTGTTAGGATGAAAAGTAGTTCTCTGGTAGAATTTTAAGGATTGATATGTATGCTATCATATCATCTTCGAATAGAGATACTTTGACTTCTTCCTTTCCAATTTGTGTCCCCTTGATCTCCTTTAGTTGTCTTATTGCTCTATCTGATGTTGAATAGATGCGGATAGAGTAGACAGCCTTATCTAGTCCCTGATTTTAGGGGAATTGCCTTAAGTTTCTCTCCATTTAATTTGATATTGGCTATCAGCTTACTGTACATCTCCTTTATTATGTTTAGGTATGGGCCTTGTATCCCTGGTCTCTCCAATACTTTTATCATGAAGGGGTGT
This sequence comes from Lophiomys imhausi, assembly GCA_907164525.1. NCBI lineage: Eukaryota > Metazoa > Chordata > Mammalia > Rodentia > Muridae > Lophiomys > Lophiomys imhausi. The sequence continues at coordinate 1,849,007 of CAJQZJ010034238.1, forward strand.
TGGATTTTGTCAAAGGCTCTTTCAGCATCTAGTGAGATGATCATGTGGTTTTTTCTTTCAGTTTGTTTATATGATGGTTGTATATTGATGGATTTTCATGTGTTAAACCATCCGTGCATCCCTGGAATGAAGCCTACACCCAAAAAGACACACATGGCTTGTACTCACTCATAAGCAGATATTAGCCATTAAGTACAGGGTAACTATGCTATAGTCTACAGACCCAAAGAAACTAAGTAACAAGGAGAGCTCAAGGGATGATGCTTGAATCCCTCAAAGTAAGGGAAATAAGATAGTTATCAAAAGTAAATGGAGAGAAGGAACTGGTCAGGAACCTAACATAATTGCCATCTGAGAGGGTTTATCCAACAAATAATGAAAACTCACAGCCAAACATTAAGTGAAACACAGGGAGTCTAGTGGAAGAGTTAAGAGAAGGCTTGAGGGAGCTGGAGGAGTCAAGGACACCACAAGAAAAACTACATAGCCAATTAACTCAAACAGAAGGGGTCTCATAGAGACTGAACCACCAAGCAAAGAACTTTCAGGGACTGGTCCTAGGCCCACTACACATATGAAGCTGATGGGCTGCTTGGTCCTCAAGTGGATCCCCTAATAATTGGAATGGGGACTATCTCTGATTTTGTTTCTGTTGCCTCCCTCAGGACCCCAATTTCCTAGCAGAGCTGCATTGTCTTGCCTCAGTGGAAGAGGAGGCACTTAGTCCTAATGCAATTTGATGAGCCAGAATGGGTTGGTACTGGGCTGGGGTGGGAGGTAATCAACTGGCCTTGGCATATCAGGACGACTCCGAGATGTTTCAGTTTTTATCTATTCTGCTATAGGAAACCCAACAGTTGGAAGTCACACATCTTTATCTGGTCATGAACCCTTGAGTTCTTCTATGCTCCTTGATCTGAATTAATCCCCACTATCAACTCTACACCATTGATTGTACCCTATAGATCTCACCTCCTTTTACCTACAAATTCCTAATATTCACATATTTTGACTAATCCTCTCAGATTTCAATATGTTAAAGGAAGAGAAACAACATTAAATCAAAACAAAGTCACAAAAGTATCAAATGTAAAGAGAAGAATTACAATAGCCATCAAAAATCTAAGTCTTGGGACTGAGAGAAATGGCTTTGCAGTTAAGAGCATACACTGTTCTTCCAAAGAACCTTAGTCTGGGACTTAGAACCAACCTCAGGCACCTCACAACTGCCTGTAACTTCAGCTCTAGGGATTCCAAAGACCTCTTCTATCCTCCACAGTTATCTACATTCACACTCACAAACACATACATACATTTTAAAAATGAAATGTAGTTTTATATATAAATAAAAATAAAAGACTCTTTAATTGACAGCAAGAGACTTTTCAGTAAAAGTAGAAGCCAGGAATAAAAGCAAGAGCATCTTTGAAGCAATGACTGGAAGATACTTCTCAGTGATTCCATTCCCACTAGCAATGGGTGGTTTGATTCTTGAATGTCCCTTGAAGAACTATGTATGAAAAACTTAGTCCTATTGGGAGGTAGTAGGACATTAGTAGGTGGGACTGAGTCAGAAGCATTTAGATTGCTTGGCTGATGTCCTTGAAGGAGAGAACACAGCCTTTCACTACATGTTCCATACCATAATACTGTCTCAGCATATGCCCAAGGGGAATGGGGCCAAGATGTCACAAAGATATTTTTCCAATCTTTTGTCTAATATATATATGTATGTATGTATGCATGTACTGGTTAAGCTTTCATATTGTGTCCTTAACACATTGAAGTTGATTTTTATGTATGGTATTAGATAGGGCTCCAATTTAATTCTTTTGCATATGGATGTCTGGCAGTCTCAACATTTGTTAAAAACACTTCTCTTTTCCACACCGATTTATCTTAGCATCCTTGTTGAAAACCCTTTAGACACAAAAGTGAGGTGTCTTTTCTGACTCTCTTTTCCATTCCATTTGCCTTTAGGTCTTTCTTGTGACCAATACATGCTACCTCAGAAATTATTATTACCTTGTTCTAAGGTCTGAGTCTGGGAAGCTTGGAGCCCCCAACTTGGTTCTTTCTGTAGATTGTTCTGAGTATTCTGGTTCACTTATAATTTTGTTGCAAGATGGAATTTCAGTTTTCATAAAAAGTCAGCTAGGAAGTAAGAGGAATCACTGGATTTGAGGGAATAGTGACATCTTAGGAATATGAGACTTTCGCCCATTGGTGAATATGGGGTGTCTGTAACCGAACTTTTAAATTATTATTTATTTAACTCTTATTTATTTATTACTAAATTCACTTATAACAAACACCAACAATTTCTTAACTATTAATCCTATAAATTCCTACAACCCCTTTAACCTATCCACTAAACCTATTGATAATCATAACAACTACTTTCATACCCTTTTAGAATGATACAGTCTCTTAATTCGGGGCATGAAGATCAACTGCTGTGAGCAATTAGCTTATCAGCTTATGGAAGAAGTCAGATGAAATGAGGGGAGTCTCTTTGGACTGAAAAACTAGGTTGAAGCCAGGTGAAACAAGGAAAGACTTTATGACCTGGCATTGCTTTCAATTGCTAAGTGGGCAGAGCCCAAATTAAGCTGAAGCAGGTGGAACAAGGAGTGATCCTATTTAAGGACAAGTGGATGACGCCAGAGAGCTGCGTGCTAAGCCCCCCATACTCCGAGAGTACTGCTGGAGAAAGTGCTGGTAGACCAATGGCCCAATTTCCCTGAGGCAGAAGGAAGCCGGTGAGCAAAGAATGCCTGAGCAAGACACCAAAAGGCCAAGGACTGGACCCTGTGGCTCAGCTTTTGCCTAGAGGGGTTTGATCTGTCCAAACAGTGGCCTAGGGGAAACTGTGCCTGGCTTTAAATTAAGGACTGAGGCAGAGCAGCTGAGTTGGTGATTCAAAAGAAGTAAGTTGGCCTGCAGACGGCTGGAGTCTCCCACAGAACCAACTACCCTGATGAACCTGCGTCTGAGCTATTCCAGAAAAAGGACTGCTAAGTGCGTTAAAGAGTCTACCCCCGAGACTGGTTTCCTGACGACTGAGGACCTGCCCCAGAGACTGTATCATTCTAAAAGGGTATGAAAGTAGTTGTTATGATTATCAATAGGTTTAGTGGATAGGTTAAAGGGGTTGTAGGAATTTATAGGATTAATAGTTAAGAAATTGTTGGTGTTTGTTATAAGTGAATTTAGTAATAAATAAATAAGAGTTAAATAAATAATAATTTAAAAGTTCGGTTACAGGTGTCTTTATTTGTTGTGGCCTTCCATAAGAATTTGCAGGTTGGCCTGGTCCAGTTCCAGCACATCCAGGGGTGCACAAAGAAACACTTTCTTGAAAATAAAAAATAAAAAACCAAAAAGATTTCACTGTATTATCTTACACTGCCTTGTTATATTTATTATTTTATTTTTTGAAATTATAAATGGAATTTTCATCTTCATGTTGTTCATTGTGTGTAGAAGTTTTATTCATTTTTGCATAATCTTTATCTGGGATTCTTGCTTAATTATTTGTTTTAATTTTCTCTAATGTAGTTTAGAATTTTCTAAATAGAAAAGCATATATAATGTGCAAATAGAGTCTTCTTCCTATCTAGTGTGCAGCTTTTCTTCCTTTTCTGTCTTCCATTCTGTGTTCCTTTCTTTCTTCCTTCCTTCCTTCCTTTCTTTCTTTCTTTTCTTCTTTCCTTCCTTCTTCCCTACCCACCCTTCTTCTCTCTTTCCCTCCTTCCCTTCCTTCCTTCCTTCTTTCCTTCCTTCCTTTCTGTCTTTGTGTCTGTGTTTTGAGACTAGGTGTCACATAGCCTAGGATGGCCTCAAACTTAAAGTGTATCTGAGAATGATCTCAAACTCCTGTTCCTTCTGATTCCATCTCCTAACTACAAAGATTACAGTTTCTTTCTATTCCTTCTATTCCTTGCACATATGGCTTTGCTAGAGTCTCTAATATAATAATTAAAAATGTAAAATTGAAAAATAGGGGCTGGAGATATGATGGATCAGTGGTTAAGAGCACTAGTGCACTTTCAGGGGATCTGATTTCAATTTCCAGCACCCAAGTCAGTGGCTCAGAATATCCTGCAACCTCAGTTCCAAATGATCTTAAATTCTCCAGTCTACACATACTTGAAACACACAGACAGACAAATAAAGAATAAACTCTCCATTAATCAAACTACAACTGACCTTGAAGCCTCCTCCCTGAAGACTAGGTCTCATGGTACCAGAAGGCAGTATGCAAGCTTGAGGGGAGGGAAATTGATTAATAGTTTTACACAATTGTAATGCTTCTGAACCACAACAATGACCAGCAAAGCAAGATGTTCTCAATGATGCAACTATAGCACTATTATTACCTTGCTGATAACCAACAGCTGTCTAATTGAAATTAAGGACTGCTTCTTAGGAGAGAATTCATGTCTGGTACTGTAAGTCCAGGGAACTAAGTTTAAAAGCTATACTCCCTAGAAGATATCTAGTACTACCACATCCCTAAACCAATCTAATTTCTAATTGCATGCTAAAGGCTCTTATACACAGAGGTAAGTATAGCTCTCACTCCTCACCAAAAAGGTTTCTTTTTGCAGCAGATGGAGAACAATTACCTAAAGCCACAATGGAATACAGTTTCTGTAAAAATTCTATTTCCTATAAGAAGTCAGCTAGGATATAAGAGAAAGCACTGCCTACCCCACACACAATGAATTTGTGAGGCAGTAGGGAGGACAGAGAAAGGAGAATAGAAGTAATGTACGCATGCACAAAATTCTCACAAAAATTGGCCTGTTCTTTTATGAAAAGGAAATGGAGCAGGAGTGGATCTGGGTGAGAGGAGAGGTGGGGGTGGTAGATGAGAGGAGTGGAAGGAAGGGAAGCTGTGGTCAGGATGTATTCTATAAGAGAAGATTCTATTTCCAATAAAAAAATTAATTTAAAAAATGGAAAAAATGTATGAATATACAAAGATATAAGAGCATATTCAATAATCTGTCTGTCCCTTTATCTTTATTATTTCCATATTATATCTACATCTCATTTTTTCAAGTATTTTCCCCCCTACATGGGAGAGAAGAAATGATAGAGAAAAGAAAAAGAGAGAAATCCCTGGGTCTAACCTCCAAAACCTATTTAACAAGCCCATTTAACAACTTGTAACCCATGCCCCTAAATAACAACAAACATCTATAAACCATCAAATGATCAAAGGGAGGAAAATCACACACCCCACCTTCTGGGAATGGGATGTCACTCAATTAAAATTACTTCCTGCTTATTTGGGGTGTAGGTAACCTGTTTGGGGCCCAAATAATAATGGAAAAATGGTTAAGCAAGTTAATAGTGTCATTTGATGTTCAGTCCTTTTGTGCTCAGCTATTTAAAAGTCCTAAGAACTTTGTAGTCAGAGGCTGAACTTCAGGGTTTTACTGAAGTCCTGGCTGGAACATTTTGTGGGGCTGAACCATCTTAGTTAGTCATTTTGAATTGTCGTGGTTGTACATTTTTGAGGAAACAGCTACTGAGGAAGTCTGCAAGGCTAGGTCATCTGGGCTACCTGTCTTCTTTGGTGTCTGGTCCCTTTTCTTCAGAGGTCTGTATTCCTTAAATGAATGCTTTTAATCTCCTGGAAAGATAAGAACAAAGCCCTGCCCTGATCCTAACTCTGGGGCACTACTTTTTTTTTGGTAGATAATATCTTTCATACAGCAAATTGGATTTTTTGACAATATGAAAAGTATTATCTTTCAATTGAGATTTTTAAAAATTCTTTTGATATTTTGGAACTAAACATACATTTAAGTGTATATATTTTGAGATCACAAAGGACAATTCCCTTTGAATTTCAATTATTTGGCTACATTGGTTTTGATCTTTGTATAGTGATATGAAATTAAGGTTAACTCTTTTTAAGGTATTGTACCTAGGTAACACTTAAAATGCAATGTGAAGTTTTGGCCTTTTGATAGCAACTGTCACAAACTGTTTAGGATAATTAAAAATGCAAACTAATAGTCATTCAAATGTGATATTTTTTTAGGTACTAGTATAGTTTATCCAGATGTTTTTCTAAGTTAATCGGAAATCAAGTTGCTAAGACCCAAGCAACATTTGTTTATCCAAATATTTGGCGATAGATGGTGGTCTTCAAAAACCTCAAGAGATCTGTAGAATATGGCATTCAAAGATATTTTCTTATGATTTTTTGATATTGACACATGTCAGCTCCTGACATGACCCCATATTCTACTCCAAGTAGAGAATAAGCATCGAAGGATCTCCAATTGGAGATGGCTGCATTAGTGGCAAGCTTGTCACTGGACAAGAAAAAGTCCTTGCTTCAGTTGTAGACAGAATGCTGTCCAAACAGGACAAAACTTGGAAGCAGGTAAGTCAACAGCCTAGCTCTACCAAGACAGGGTAGGCAAGTCCTTCATAATTCCTGCTTTACAATTAATGTCTCTCAGAGCTACTGGGCCAAAAGGCTGAAGATAGATGCTCTAATGTATTGAGAGAAAATAGGGACTGTCCAGGCAGTCAGTTGTCTTTCATTTCTTAGTTTTGGAAGCTGCTGGCCCTGCACTCCTGTATAATCAGATTATTTATCCTTCTCAGGTCTCTGATATGGTTGAAGACTAGATAGTTATAGTCTCACAGTTAATTTTTAAGTTGTTAAAAGGATGTTCTAGGTCTAAGAAGATGTTTTGAAGTTGGTAATGCAAGTTAGGATTGAAACTGAGTTAGGTGTAGAACTTTAAACTCATTGAGATAGATAGATAATAGAATATTAATATCAGTTGCCAAATATGTATGTACTAGACATTGGGAATGTATGTTATACCTTATAATTTCATAATTGTGGCCTAATTATTCTTATTGTTTTGTTTTGTATTTATTGTTTTAAGAAAAAGAGCTGTTTATTGAACTAAAAGGAGGAGCTGTTGAGGGGGGAAGATATACCTTAAATTAAATAAAAGCATATAGAAGGGTGAGGGGGAAGAAGGTAGGAGAGTGGGACTTGGAGGGAGAGGAGGGAAGAGATTATGATTGAGATGTAACTTGAAGAAATAAATAAAAGTAAAAAAAAATGGAAAATGGCCACCTTATCTTTTTCTTGTTATTCAGGAGGAAGAAAACATTTTGGTTTTAACATTAAATACAGTATTACTTGTGCATTTTCCACACCTAATCTGTGATAGTAGAAAACCTCCTCTGTATAGTATAGATGATCCTAAACACTTTTTCTCAGTGTATGGTTTTATCTTTTATCCTAATAATATGATGTTGATTTTTATGTTTTGTTTGTTGAGACAGGGTTTCACTTATTATGTTGATTTTTATGTTTTGTTTGTTGAGACAGGGTTTCACTATGTAGCCCACATTTGCATTGCATGTGTGGCAATCCTCCTCTTTCAGCCTTTAGGTGTGCGCTACCAAGCTAGCCTTCCCCAGAACTCTTGAACCCTCCATTGTCATGGAGCTGTGGTTGGAGTTAGGCATTTCCCTGCTTGTATCTACATCATCTTGCTGCTTCCTTGTGACTTTTACTTGTCCTGTCACCTCGTTCTTGAGCCTCAATATTCTTCCTCCCTCTTGCCCTCTTTGGATTATATGCTGTCTTTTGTAATCCTAAATTTTCTCACTCCTAGAGTTGTATAGAGGAAACTTCTAATTTGCCATTTTTAGGGACTGTCTGTAAACTTTTGGTGGTGCTTGGGCTCCTGGAAAGACAGCTAAGAGTATGGTCCACTCCCAGATGTATCTCAAAAGAAATAAAAAGCATATGTTCAGATAAAAAAACATGTAAGTAGCCAGTCTCATGATACTTCATATCCCATCACCCAGCAGAAGAGAGGCAGGGGGATCACAGAAAATTCAAGGCCAGCCTGTCTGCATAACAGATTTCAGGCTAGCCAGGGCTACATAGTGAGACTCTGTTTCAAAAAGAGAAACAACAACAGCAAAGATTGTGTGCATAGGGCACACCTTCAATCCCAGTACCTGAGATGGAAACTCAAGTGGATCCTTGTGAGTTCAAGGTCACCCTGGTCTACATAATGAGTTCCAGGGCAGCCAGGGCTACACAGTAGGACTCTGTCTCATAAAAGAAGCAAAAATGTGTACAAATGTGTATAGGAGCTCAAATGCTCATCAGCTACTGCTGACAAACCACATATAGTCTAGGCATTTATTGGAATATCAGGAAGAACTGACAGGTGCTTCACTGTCTGTGGATCATGAAAACCAAGTGAAAAAAGCCAGGTGGAGGCTGGGAATGTAATTCAGTAGCCAAGTAGTTAGCAAGTATGTTCAATACCCTGGTATTGAACACCAGCACTGAAGAAAAAAAAAAAAAGAATAAAAACCAAGTGACAAAAGGCAACATGATTCTGATTAAATGAAACTCCAGAATAGGAAAAACCAAAATGACAGAAAACACATTAATGGTTGTCTGAACTCAGAGGAGACAGTAGTGGGGAGTAACTGTTAGCAAATATGGAGTTTCTTCTGGCATGGTAAGAATGTTCTAAAAGGTGTGTTATATGATATGTGAATTTTACACTAATAAATTTAAGTATTTTCAAAAAAATTAAAAGACAGCTAAAAGCCTCTATCCTCAAAATCACAGATAATATCACTAGTAATAATTCCATGATGTGACATGCAGGATAAAACCATCCACATGATCCCATGGCATCATAACAATCTTGATCTCTATCCAAGTTTTCTAAACAACCAGTAAATAAAATTTCTCTGATTTCATATCCTAAAAATCACACTGTATGTCCCTTTCCTTTCACTATTTTTTAAAGCCAGTAAATCATTCCAGAGAATGAAATCAATAATAAGAACATTATGTACATTGTTTATTACTTATGCCTTATTTGTGCTTTTGCAAACCCTTAGGTAAGATTTCTCTATAGTCTTTCTTTTACCTTTGTTTCTACCTAGCTAAAAAGATATCCACCCCAGTTTTGATAGTGAGCACTTCCATGTATTCAAGAGGTATACTTAATTAAATGCTGATTTAATGGGGATATTGTTGTGTGAGTTTTTGAGTCACACACACACACACACACACACACACACACACACACACCCTAAAACCTATTTTAAAGTGACATTTAAGTTGCAAATTAAAACTCAACAAATAGGAAATGCCAAAGTTATGGTTGTCATAGTGATTGTACTTAAGTTAGACTATTCAGTGTCCTTCCTAAGACTTTTTACTTTATACAATCTTTTTTGACACATTGTTCAAATATATCAATGTTACATAGCTCATGGTGGTTACTAACATATACATTTATATGAACATAAAATGGCTCCTTTTGATATGTTTTTGCAACATTTCAGATACTAAAACCAGAATTGAAATAATTACCCTAAGTTCATATAATAATTTTGAATTCTGGCTATAGTTAATTCACTGTGTTCCTTTTTTTCTTTTAGAACATAGTAGTCCTGGTTAATTTATGACAAACAATACAAGATGGAGTTATCTGGAAAGAGGAACTCCAGCTGAGCAAATGCCTTTGTCAGATTTCCTAGAGTCAAGCCTGTGGGGCATTTTCTTAATTAAGGCAGATGTGGGAGTGCTCAGCCTTGTCCCACCTCTGTTCTTGTTTTCCAGATCAGGATTCTCTGTCTGGGGTCTGGGCCGACCAATAGAATGGGGATGGAGGAGTTTACACAACCTCCAAAAGCAAGTGCACCACAGCAGGGACTCAAAATCCCAATTTCTGTCGGGCATGCAGCTAAGTGTTACAACTCAAAAAAGACAGACGGAAGAGAAACCCTACCGTCATAAAGTGTTTCAGCTCTTTTTAATTTAAGCTGTTTACCCAAACAGCTAACAGCGTACTTCAGACACTAGCAGCGGGACAGCACCGGGAGGCAGGCTCTTGAGAGAGGAGAGGCAGACCACGCAGGCCCCAGGGCCTTCAGTGGGACCCCTGCTCCATGGGCAGGCTTCCATTTGTCTCATGGCTCCGAGGCAGCTGCTAGAGATGAGAGCAGAGCCTGCCAGAGCAGGGAGGGTCTGCGGTTCTCTCAAAATAAAGACAGTCTTCAGTCTTCTTTGGTGAAAATAAATAGTGACCTTTATTCAGTGACTCATGGAAGGATATATATTTTATAGACAGTACGGGATTTTGGAAGTGGGATTAAGATTGCTCAAATTCTGATGTTATCTTTGCATGGAGAGAGATAATAGGGGTGCCTTGATTTCCCACCTGTAGCCAAAGCTTGGGTTGTTTACTTGCCCTCAGGGCTAGCAAAAACCAGGGAGAGAACATCCTCACCTGCGTGCTAACCTCTGTTTGGGCTCAGATTTTGCTCAGTCTCAAACTCGTTTCCTTGAGTCCCATGGGGGCATGGTCCACAACCCTACACTGCATGGCAAACAGGAAAGGCATGGTCCACAAACCCCAACACAGCCTACTGTGAGAAGTACCACCTTTTGACTGACTGGTGGCCCTTAATATTAAAAGAAAGCAAGCTGAACAAACCATAGAAAGCAGTCCTGTAAGCAGCATTCCTCCATGGTCTGTGCTCCAGTTCCTGACTCCGGATTCCTGCCCTGCTTAAGTTCCTACCCGGATTTCTCTCACAGATGGAGTCTCTTACCTGGAAAAATAAGATGAAACAAATCTTGAGTTTCCCCAAGAGAGTTCATAGGGTCTATCACAGCAACAGAAATCTAACTAGAACAATGGTGTTTGGAGCAATTCTTTCAAATACATGAAATGAACTCATTTAGCATTATCCTTGCTTACATCAAAGCCCTGCAGCTTGAAAACCGAATGTGAGAAACACAGAATGCTGGATTCTGCTCCCAGCTGACTTGGTGAAGTAAAGTAAGAATTCTCCCAGCCTGAAAATTGTAGAACTCTGTTTTGTTTTGTTTTGTTTTGTTTTTCCAAGTTGCAAACTTCTATCTTGAAAACCACCCTACCACTTCTCCAATCATTATTCCACCATCTCCCTGATGAATACTTTTGAAATCTCATTTATTTTTGTGAAACAAGACAAAATTGAAGTATCCCCCAGGCAACAAATAGCAGCATGCACATGATACATTTTTCCCCTCCACTAAAAAGTTGTTTTTCTTAGGGCAAAACCTGATAGGAAAGCTAAGAGTTTTATGAGAAACTAGAAAGCAAATTATTATAACTCACACCTTTATAGCTTCAAAACATCTCACTCAAGAAAGTATATAATCCCAAATATGTACTTTTTGATATGCTGGATCAAACAAGTTTAAGTAAAAGAAATGATTTTTCAATTTCCACTGCTCTTTAAATCATTGTTCCAATCAACTCTCCCTTCTTCTAAGGGGAGCTAGCAGGGTTGTGTGCTTTAGTGCGGCTTGTCAGTGGCCTTGACATCTGTCCATTTCTATCAGTTATCACAGTGTTGTTATCCTGGGTTTACTTATCTCTGTCCCAAACAGACCATAGGATTTAGACCATACCCTATTCCTTTATTTTACATACTGTTGTATCCTGGCCCCTTCACAAAGCAGCCATATAAGAAGCACAGTGTGCATGTTAGGTGAGTTAGCTGATAAATTATACCTCGCCAGACCCCATTTCCCCGGTGTGGATGCTCCTATTGAGTCTATTGCATTCAACGAAGAAGGTCCACTGTTCTCTCTGTTTGCTTGAAGTTTTTGATACTAGGGCCTTGCACTGAAATGTTTACAGAAGGACTAGATAAATTGCTTGCACTGTGCTTTGGAAATTTCAGTTCCTACTTTGCTCTCAAACCTTTGGCTCCATCAAGGCCATTTTTTTTTCATCTGGTCTACACTTACTCCCTTTTACATTTTTATTTTTAAATATTATAAACTTTATTTTATATATATATATATATTTTAAAAACCCTTGCAAACAAATAATGACCCCTTCCGTGGATTAAAAGAGTATGCCAGGCACACAAATAATCATGTTCAAAAGAGCCTTTATCCAAAAGCCACACTATTCATACAGTGGGGAACCTTCAAGTATTCACAAATTACGAGACAAGAACTTTCAAAGAGGGCTCAGGTGTAGAGTGCTTGCCTAGTATGTAAAAAGCCCCAGGTTCAGGTTCCAGGACTGCACGAACTAGATGTGGTCACATACTGCCTGTAATGCTATGACTTGAGAGGGGAAGTGGTGGGAGGATCAGAAATTCAAGGTCATCTTCAAATACATAGTGAGTTCAAGGACAGCCCGGGATTCATGCAACTCTGTTTTCTTAAAAAAAGAAGCGGGTGGGGTTGCTAGAGAGATGAGTTAGTAGCAAGAGCTCAGGCTGCTCTTCAGGGGACCTGAGCTTGGGTCCCAACCTTCATAGGGTAGCTCACAGTCGTCTGTGATTCCAGTGCCCAAGGATCCTATGCCTTCTACTGGCCTCTCTTCTCTGTGGCACACAGACATACATGAAGGTAAAGCACACTCATAGAATATAAACAAATAAATATTATTAAAGAATATTTTAAGATGTGAAGATAACAATTTCTAATACATCAGTAAAGATTGAAGAATTGAGATAAAAAGTGAAATTTAGTGTTTATTTGTCTTCTTTCCTAAGGAATCTAAACACAATTAGAGTTTGTATGTACACACACACACACACACACACACACACACACTGGTGATCATTATATACTTACATCCTTTTATAATTTCAATTCTTCATAAGTTTCAATAATTAGATTTATGAAATATCATTACAAATGTGCCACATGCTGCTATTGGTTAGTTAATATCTATCTACTTCCTCCTTTCTCTTACATAAACAAATCTGTTTTGTTTGTGGGTGGCAGCACAGTTAGCTACATTGGTGAAATCCCATGCCTCTCATATGGTCACGAGATGCAACTCTATGATACAGAAACTGAAATTCTCATTTGCATGACAATTTTCACTACAGGGCCTTCCAAAATAGTACTGCAAACCAGGGCCAAACATTCCATAGAGAAGCCTTTAGAGGATACCTCTATGCTTTGGTACTGTTTGCCTGGATGAAACTTTTAGATGCAGAAACCAATAGACCACAAGTCATATAATCATTCTATCATCTATGGATGAAGACACATAACTATAGCAAAATTCTGGAACATAAATGAACTCTTGGACCCACTCCACAATGTATGACTATCTATTCTTATCTTTTCATTGTCCCAGAAAAATGGACTTGAAGAAGTCATTGAACTCATGTGTACTATATGCTGTTAAATTCAAATCCACAGTTAAAAAGAAAGAGGGAAAAAAGAGAGATTCTATGTCTTGAATTAGATGAGATTTCAATCTGTTATTACATGAATGCTGTGTCTCCCAAAGGCCATGTGTTAAAAGTAACCAGTCTGTGGTTCTTTGGGGAGATGGTAGACTTTAAGAAGTGGGAGAAGTTCAATCACTGAGCATGTTCTCTTAAGGAAGTATCAGGTCCCCTGTCCTTTCCTGTCCTTTGCTGTCCCTTCCTCTTTGTTCCAGGCTATGGTGAGCAGCTTTGTTTCTTTGTATGCTCCTTACCATAATACTCCTGTCTTTCCACATGAGCTGAGTGACAAACTCTATTTGTCTGTCCTTTGTCCACCTAGCTGTCCTTGGTGCTTTGCCACAGTCCTGGGAAGCTGACTGATCCAGTCCCTTATCCAAGGGCATTAAGGAGTTCAAGCCGCACAATGGATCCTAGAACTCTGTTTCCAACATCTCACCTGATTGTGTGTTCTCTCTCTCCCCCCTCCCCTCTCTTCTCCACTTTTCCCCCTCTTTCACTCTCTCCTATACAGGTCTCCATGGCTTAAGCTAATTTTTCAAACCCTTCTAAAACCATCCTCCTTTCCTGTTTGTAACCCAGAGTGAGACAAGAGGCCAGTGTCCAAAATTGATTGCAGTCTTCCCAGTCTTAAGATACAGAACATGATTCCAAAAGGAAATTTACTATAATGTTTCTATCTAAGAAAGACATGAACATTTTTAGCATCATCCCAAACTAATAGGCTTCAACTCTCCCTGACAACAGGATTGGGAGGAGTTCTACAAATGACTGAAGACCCTTTTCATTTCTGAGGGCTGAATCAACTGTTGGTTAAGATGATGCTATTCTGAAGGAGTTGAGGCAAGGCTGTCAATCTTCAGCCAGCCTGCCTTTAGTCTTTTCTCCTCTAGCAGAATTTGAGGTTGAGATGTTATATGTTCTACCTCTTGATATGAATTGTTTTAATTGCTTATTAAAGTTGGAAATATCCAACTCTGAAAAGCAGCAAGAATGTAAATTTTCAGTTAGCATTCTTCCTTCAAGGAGAGCCCCTGGCAATTAGAGCACTCTTAGGAATTTGACTTCAGATATAACATGGGGGACAGTTAAGTCTTGGAGAAATGGGACTGGACGTACACAGACCACCACTGACATGAGAAGCAACCTGGGAGAGTGGTTACTTGTCAGCATTAATGACAGTCTCTCCTGTGCATGCCTTCCCCATTGGAATGGAAATTTCTGAGCACTAGGATTCTGTTATTGATGATTTTTTTCACAAACACCTAAAGCAATGCTCCTGTATGATGCAATGATCAAATTTGGAAAATTCTACAAAATGCAGCACTCATCGCCATATTAAAGTCTTTCAAGGCTCTGCCAAAGAGAAAGGAGTTTGTTATGATCCAAATACTTGAATACAACTGGAAAAGTATTATCCAACAGAAAAATTGGGAATGTCTTTATCCCATAAGGTGATTGCTTTTCTGTTTCTTTTTATAATATTTCCCCCACTCTCACTCTAACTCAAAAATAAAAAGTTAGCCACGGAGGAATGATGAATTAACTATAATTGATTCTCTGACTTTTTTTTTTTAAACATATACCTCAATTACAAATTTGCCAGCTAACTAAAACTTATTTGTAGATACAAAGTCAACACTCAGGGTATTATTATTACTCACAGACATGCACAGAGAGATGAAGTTCTGTCATCCAGAGGACAATCCTCAGCTGAAGTTGAGAAGAAAACATCTTTCCTTTTTGTTGAGCCTCCCTAACTATAAAGAACTATTTTTCTCAGTATATTTGGTACTATAATTTTTTATGCTTTCTGTTGGTCATTTAAATGTTCCCCAACCGTAACACCAGATATACATCTACTATTCCCAGGGGCAAGAAAAATGTACATGCCCTATAGATAAAATGCATATGAAAATATGTCTATATGTGTGTATGTCATGCCAATATCACTATAGTATACACTAAAGGGAGTGTGAATTACATGCACTTAGAATGTCAACAATATGTAGTAAATTGTCTCTAAACAGAAACACATCAAACAAAACTGTATGTTGATTGGTTGACAAAAATGCTGTGACTTGAAGTTCACAGAAACTGAACCCATATTTTCCTCAAAGAAGAGTAGTTTAAAATTCCCCAACTACCATGGACCTAGGTTAGTTGTCTCTATAAGTGTTCTTGTGGAGTTCTTGTCTCCTTTGGGTCATTCTATCTCCCACCCACCCACCCCCCCATTCTTTCACAAGATACTCCATGTTCTGCCTAATATTTGGCAATGAGTCTCAACTTCTATTTGGATCCTCTGCTGCATGGGGATTCTCAGAGGATAGTTATGCTATGCGCCTGTCATTGGTTGGACCTTTCCTTAATGTCTGCTATATCTTTATTCCTGTACATCTTGTATACAGGGTAAACTTTGGGTTGAAGATTTTGTGGGTGGTTTGGTGATCCTCTCTCTCCTCTAGAAGTCCTACCTCGCTAATAGGAGGCCTCTTCAGTCTCTCTATCACCCACTGCTAGGAGTCTCAGCTAGAGTCATTACCATCTCCTCCCAGGGGCCTACCTTGTCATCAGTCTACAGCTTGTCTCAGAGAGAACCCCCCTCGGTTTCCTCTCTTTCATTCACCTGATTGACCCCTGTTCCCTCTCTCCCCACAGCTGATCCCCTCCGTTTCCTCCTCTCTCCCTCTCCTACCCAGTTCCCTCTCTTCATCTACTTCTGCTTTCTATTCTCTTTTCCCTTCTGAGTGAGAGTCAAGCATCCTCCCTTGGACCTTCTTAGTTTCTTAGCTTCTTTAAGTCTGTAGATTGTAGTATGGTTACCCTGTACTAAATGGCCAGTATCTGCTTATGAGTGAGTATATACCATGTGTATTTTTCTGGGTCTGGGTTACCTCACTCAAGATGATCTTTTCTAGTTCCATCCATTTGTCTGAGAAATTCCTTGTTTCCTTGTTTTTAATAGCTGGGAAGACTGAACCACCAATTAAAGGGCATACATAAACTGGACCTAGGCCCCTCCACATAAGTGATAGGCAAATTGGTCATCATGGGGGCACCTAGAAGGTAGAGCCGGAGGCTGTCTCTGTCAAGAACTGTGAGGCTTGCCTTTGATCACTTACCCTCATTGGGTTGTGTGCCTGGCTTCAGTAGAAGAGGAAGATCTCAGACCTGAGGCGACTTGATATGCTGGGTGGGAGGAAAAGGGGATAGAGGTGTGGAGGGAGGAGGAAGGGAGCAGAAGGTGGGACCCAGAGGAGAGGGAGGGACCCAGAAGAGGGGAAGGAGGGGTCTACAATTGGGATATAAAATTAAAAATTAATAAATTAACTAATTAAAAATATATAAATAAAATTCCCTGACTCCATATTCATGACAACTTTGTAGACAATAACTACCACAAGTAATGAAAATTGTCTGCACTTTTACTGAGACTAAACTCAGCTTGTCTAGCACACAGTATGTCAATCCCTGCAAGAACAAGAAAGCTCTGTTCATAAAGTGACCAAAGTTGAAAAGGCTAGTTCTGAGAATCCAAAACCACCTCTAGAAGATCAGGTTTAGGGGAATGTACGGGAAGGAGAAACAGGGTAGTCCGAGGTGTGAAGATAGGTGGCACAGCTAGTGAGGGGTAATGTGATCGGTAGTTTATTGGCCTCTGCATTTGTATTTGACCTTAACTCTCCCCCAGCAAACATTTGGAAAATGGAATAATTTGACTCCTCTAACATCAAAAGATCATCACATAATACCTCTGTGCCTATGTACATGAAGGGTTTCAAAGTGTTCAAGTTAGATGAAAGCAGCTGCTATGATCCTGAGATTTGACTTTAAAATTTTTTATCATAGTGAACATACATTACGGATGTTACTCATGTTAAATCTAACAGCTATGTTCCCCCACTGAGGTAGGTAACTCTAAAATAAATGATAAAAGCTAACAAAAGGGACCACAAGATGGCTCAGCGGGTAAAGATGTTTCCCAAACAACTTGGCAACTTCAGTTTGATCCCCAGAACCTACGCAAAGGTGGAAGGAGACAATCAATTCCACAAAATTATCATCTGTCCTTCACATGTGTACATATATACATGCATATGTACGTACATACGTACATATGCACACAAATAATAATAATTATTAATAGTAGTAAATAAGTTAGAGGCTGCAGTTGTAGGTAGGTGCACTCCCTTGATGTGTACAAGGCTATCCTCAGCAATAATAAATAAATAAATAAACAAACAAACAAACAAATAAATAAATAAATGCAGGAGATACTTGAACATTTATTTTAATTGTTTGCTAGGTGTCAGTATCATGTTAATTTATTAAATTTCTTCAACATTCAAAACAAGAAACTAGTAAAATTCTCCAAGATTTTTTGTTTGTTCATCTGCCATTTCTTCATTCCCATATAATCCCAGTCAGGTTTCTAAGACCAGGCTGTGCAGAACACACAAAGGAATATCTTGGATCAGGTGGGTGCTGCTCACTCTGGTGGAAGGTCTATACTGTGCAACCTGGAAACTCAGTGCATTTATTATGTCCAACACTGGGAGAGATGGTTAGCTAGTCTGGGTGGTAGGCCTCTATAGCAGAGCAGTATTATGCTATAAACATGGAAAGGTGGGGAGAAGCTGCAGTTGATACTTTCTATGTACTGTCAGCATTCATACTCTACCAGGTTACCCCTGAACCTCACTTACGGGAGCCAGATTTTGCCATCCCCATGGGTCTGAGGCACTGGGGACCCTGACATAGGTATGTCCATGTCAACAACACACATTCACTCAGGACTTTATCCTTTCTCCACATGCCTCATGTTTAATATTTTAAAGTTTAAAAGTAATGGTGTTTACTTGGTATGGTGATACATGCCTTTAATCCCAATAGTAGAAAAATCTAAAGTAGAAAGATCACTTTGAGTTCAAGACTAACCTGAGCTACTTGGTAAGTTTGATACCAACCTGAACTACAGAACAATACTTTTCCTTAAGAAAAAAGATGAGGAATTAGGAGGAGTTGGGCATAAAGAGGGGAGAAGGAGGAAGAAGAAGAAAAGGAAGAAGAGATAACAATAAAACTATAAAGAAAAAGAGGTAGAGAGAAATAAAACTTTAAGACCAACACCCATAATATGCCAGCCCTGTTATACATCTTATTAGAATTTAAGAAACAGGAAAATCAGACTGGGTGTTATGGACACCTTTAAACCCAGCACTCAGGAGGCAGATGCTGGTGGATCTTTGTGAGCTCGAGGCCAGCCTGGTCTACAAAGTGAGTCCAGGACAGCCAGGGCTACACAGAGAAACCCTGTCTTGAAAAACAAAAACAAAAACAAAAAACAACAAAAACAGGAAAATCTGATTGTATTTTACCTGTGGAAAGTAGCAGAAAGCAGGTGCTTGGAGCAGCAGTTGAGAGCCCACAACTTGATAAATGGGAAGCAGAGAGAACTAACTCTAAATGGCGTGAGTCTTTTGAAATCTCAAATTCCACCTCCTGTAACATACTACCTCCAGCAAGGCCACATCTCCCAACCTTTCCCAAAGAGCCACCAACTGGGGAGCAAGTATTCAAATATCCAAGATTTGGGGGGTGGGAGCGTCTCATTCAAACACTTCCTTGAACAGACTCTGGGACATAATTGATAAACATCTCTTAGGTTGTGTTTTATAGGCAGTAGCCTACAGGAGTAAACTGCTTCTTCTCCACTTTCTGGCCTAAAAGTGGCTACTAGGAATGCAATGGCCCTCCTACAGCCTCTCCACATGGCCTCCTCCTTCCTTCCTTTCCTCCATTACACTATCAGCTAATTAATTATTTAATCCATTAACAATTCAACTGTCCTGATTCTCAAGACCTCATTATGGAATCCAAGCTTTGGAAATAATTTAAACCTACTGAGCTAAACTGGAAAGCCCATGGCACCTACTCTCGCAAGTTCCCCCACAAAGAAATTATCTTGGGCTTTTGGGGTCTCTAACATAGCACCATACCATGATTAATTTTTATCCTGCTCTCTGTATTTCAACTTAGTGGCTCTCCCAATCCAGGGTAGCACTTTGTACACAGTGAGTACCTAACGTAATTATTTCCTTTTCAAAATAGTATATTTTTATTTATCTTATGTATATACCATGATGTATGTAGGTGTGTGTGGGTGTGTGTGTGTGTGTGTGTGTGTGTGTGTGTGTGTGTGTGTGTGTG
>CAJQZJ010034238.1:1868519-1908447 GCA_907164525.1 Lophiomys imhausi
TGTGTGTGTGTGTGTGTGTGTGTGTGTGTGTGTGTGTGTGTGTGTGTTTAAGTCAGAGGACAACTTGTGAGAGTCATCCTTCTTTCCACAGGTTTTTCTGCTATTTTGAACTCATATCATCAGGCTTGGCAGCATGTACCTTTCCTTGCTGAGCCATCTCACCCACTCCTGATTATTTCTTTAAAAATCCACTACAGGAAGAGACAAGTAAACATGAGCACATATGAAAACATCTGATACATATAAATCTACAAGTGTAGCTTACTTACAAAATACCTGAGTTCTGAGAGAAAAAACTGTGTACACTGAATTTCAAGCAAATAATTTAAATGAAAAGGAAATTATAGTTATTGAATAGTTACAATATTTTTGTGATGATAAAACTTACCATCCTGACTGCATCTTCTTTGTATGTGTAATGTTTTTGAGACATATTCTCACTATCTTGCCCCTAATGGGGTGAAACTTGAAATTAAGCTGTCCTTGACACTCACAGGCACTGGGCCTCTAGACCTCTACCATGGTGCCAGGTTAATGCAGTTTACATTCTATGTGTATCCAACAGGCTAGGTTTTCAGATTGAAAAGAACCTGAAAGAGCCTTTACAGCCTGGGGGACAATATCAAGCTGTTTAACACATACCTATATTTTGAGTTCCAGAAGAGAAGACAGAAAAGTTTATTTGAGGAAATAATGGTTGGTAATTTCTGAAATTGGATGAAAACAAAAAAAAAAAGTCTAAAGATCCAAGAATATCAATAGCCCTGGGCAGAAAAAGCAAGAGAAAAAACCAGACTAAATGCTACTCAAATACCACGAGTTAAAATCAGTGGTAGGACTTCACTGTCCCACTTTTAGTTGCTGGTCTTTAATTTCTTTTTATTTATAGAACTGGCAAATTAGTCATCTAGTGTGATTTTTTTTAAAGTATTAGAGACGGTGTATTGAAAATGAAGAATAAATACTTAGGAATGTCCCATGGTAACTCTTAACAATGAGTTAAGACGTCAGTTGTAAAGCTTCATTGCTCAACTCTACTACTGAGGGGTTTTCAGCCGGTTACCCCAGCTCTTTGTGCCTCAGTTTATTCTTGGAAACTTGGAAATGGATTAAAATATTCCCACTGATTGAGACAGTTCAATGGATGGTGGTTACAAGATGTAATATCTCTTGAAAATAGAATTCAGGAAATGCCAGGCACTTTTATCAATAAGAAGTTAGTAATGCAAAGTAGTGTCTTCTCTACATGACTGAACTACCTCAGTTAGGATTACTATTGGTGTGATGTCTAGGGAATATGTAAGGGCTTCTGAAATGCAGACTCTTAAGGGACATGCAGATCAACGTGGCACCTGGCAGCACGTGGTCCTGGGCAACCATTGAGAAGGCACTCTGAAAGCCCGGAGAACTACAAAAGGGCTTTTGGCTAGGCTGAAGTGAGTGGAGCTCAAATGAAAAGCTTCATTTTGTAGCTGCAGCTCTGAGAGGCACAGAGAAATCACCCTGTGGAAGGGTGTGGCCAGGGGGCCACCAGTTGCCATGAGAGAGCCCGCAAACTGTGAGTTACCTCAAGAAACCGAGAAAGACACTCAAGCGGGGAGAGAGACATAGGTGTGACGACATGTGCAGCTGTTTGCACTCTGGTCATGCTGACAGAAAAAGCCTTGGAAAGGGACTCTGGTCATGAGCCAGCCCAAGAAAGTTGTCAGGAAGGACATGACATAGAACCTGCTGAGTGAAAGTTTGTAAAATCCAGGCACTAAAGACATCAGCCCATGGTCTCGAGAGCTGCTGAGCAAGTGAACCAGGAGACAAGCAGAACTCTGAGGCCATGGTGAAGACCTCGAAAACAGACAGGAGGGTAACCACTGAAACATGAGGGTGTGGAGTGGGCCCAGACTAGCCAATTAGCCCAGTCAAGGCCTTGAAACCAAAGCAAAGCTGTGAGGCCAAGGACTAAACCAAATGGCACAGCACCTGCCCTGAGGGGTTCATCTAGTTCAAAAGGTGGCTTGAGGTGTCCGTGGACAGTCTCAGCTGGCTGAAGCTGGCCCCAAGGTATGCCGTTTAAGCAGGTTGGCAGCACTAGCCATTGAGCAAAGCGAGGCCCTGAACCTGAGGAGAAAGCCTCATATATAAGCTGAATTGAGGTGGAGGCTGCCATAATAATGACAGAGACAGACTGCTGATTGCTGTTTGAGGTGTGCTTGCAGACAGAAGGCTGACAACCTTGCCCTCAAGGACCTACAGCCTTAACATCCTTTCAAAGGGGTAGGGTAGGATTGTATAAGTGTTGTTAAGTATTAGGTGTTTATACGTTACAGGTTATTAGGTATTATTAAATATAGTTTAATAAAATTTATGGTTACAGTGATGAAACACCTTGATCAAGGCAAATTGGGAAAGAAAGGGTTTTATCAGTTCTAGGCAATAATTCGGTACTGAGGGAAGTCAAGGCAGGAACTCAAACAGAGCAAAAACCTAGGGGCATGAGCTGGCCGAGGTGACAGGGGAATACTGCTCACTGATTCACCCCTCATGGCTTGCTCATTCTGCTTTCTTATTGAACTCAGGAATACCAGCCCAAGGATATCATCTCCATCCTAGGCTGTGCCCTCCCTCATCAATCACTATTTAAGAAAATGCCTTACAGTAGGATCTTATGGAGGCATTTTCTGAATTGAGGTTCCCTTCTTTCAGATAACTCTGGCCTGTGTCAAGCTGACATAAGATCAGCCAGCGTAAGAGTCACTGTGCGCATAAACTCATAGCTGCTGAGCTGCCTCGGTGAGACCTGCACAAGTTCAAGGCAGTCAGCATTTGGACATGAACAGGGGAGGGTTCATGACAGCCCACCCCAAGAGGAGAGCCACTGGCAGTTGATCGTTGATCACTGCTGGGGAAAAGAGACTCAATTTTCTTCAGGTATGTGGTCTCTTGAAGATTGTCCATGTTCCAGGGGATGACCCTAAACCCATGTGTATATGGGCAACTTTAGATGTCATCAATTTTCTTCAGGTATGTGGTCGCTTGAAGATTGTCCATGTTCCAGGGGATGACCCTAAACCCATGTGTATATGGGCAACTTTAGATGTCATAAGTGGCTAAGGAAGGAAGGAAGGAAGGAAGTAACAAAGGAAGGAAGGAAGGAAGGAAGGAAGGAAGGAAGGAAGGAAGTAACGAAGGAAGGAAGGAAGGATGTGAATTGGGAGGAGGATGTAGCAGGAGGGTCTAACAGAAATTGAACAGCAAAGGAAAGGGGGTTATGATCAAACACACTGCATACATGTACAAAATACTCAAAGAATAAATAAAATCAATTTTAAAAAGAAATAAACAGTACTATCATTCTAACATTATTGTAATGCTTCTGTCCCCATGTTGTGCCTCCTGTATTCCAACCCATGAATGAGTCCAAGCTCCTCTTCCAAAAGCTGGTTTTGCTTTGGAGAAGGAAGAAGCAAGCTTTTCTTGAAGAGTGAACTTGCACAAGAAGGCTGAATGCACTTTTTCCTTGGATCCTGAAGGAGAATCTACTGTTATAATTAGCTAACTTTTTGACAGAACTGTTTGCTGGCTAAGTTTATATCAACTTGACATGGGCTACAATCATCTGAGAGGAGGAAATCTCCACTGAGAAAATGTCTCCAAAAGATCAGGCTGTAGGTAAGCCTGTGGAGCATTTTCCTAATTAGTGATTGGTGTGGGAGGGCACTGTCCAGTGTGGGTAGAGACCTCCCTGGGCTGTTGGTCTTGGACTCTGTGAGAAAGTAGGCTGAGCAAGCCATGGCAAACAAGCCAGTAAGCAGCACTCCTCCATGGCCTCTGCATCAGTTCTAGCCTCCGGGTTTCTGAACTGAGTTCTCATCCTGACTTCCTTCAGTGATGGACTATGAATGTGCAGAATAAACCAAATAAACCATTTCCTCCTCAAATTGCTTTTGGTCATGGTGATTCATCATAGCAATAGTAACCTAATCTAAGACAAAAATTAATACCAGTACAGTAGGGTATTGCTACAGTAGATTTGATCATATTTGGAGGAGGGGTTGTGGACAGACTTTGGAGCTCTGGGCTCTCAGAAAGCCATTGGGTGTTAAGAGCTCAGTGGGATGTTCTAAGGGGAGAGGGGTTTAGAAGATAAGAGTCCTAAAAGCAATGCAAATGATAGAGACCCAGCTTGTGAAGTTTCAGAGGGAAGGTGAAGACTCTACTGGGTCATTTGTGTGAAGAATCTGTGGTGTTTGGTCAGCTGGAGCTGAAGAATTGGCTGTGCTTAACAAGAGACCAGAACCATTAAAGTAAAGTTTTCTGGGGCAATAGACATTGGTCATCTGGGGCTGAAGAATCAGTCAGTTGCAACTAAGTGGAGGCCAGCATCACTGAGGTGAAATCTTCTGGGAAGTGTTTCCTCAGAGTCAGCACATGCGAGCTGTGTTCAGTGGTGGCCAAGGTTGAGCCTTGTTCTGGCAGCCAAACTTGCTCCTGTGTAAGATTCTCCCAGGTAGTCCTGGTTTTGAAGGCATGAAGGGGTCATGGAGAACAGCTAAGGCTCACCACTGTGATGAGAGGCCGTCAGTGAAATTTCAGCCAGAGTAGCAGTGGAAGCCCCAGGATTGAAGGGGTCATGGCGAAAAGTCGAGATTTTGCACCATGAATAGAACCCAGGAGAGGCTGTTGGTGAACATGCAGGCCAGTTGCAGTAGAAGATCCCAGCATTTTGGAGATGCCAGTATCATGGGATGACTACCAAAACAACAGCGACAGTGGAGTAGAATTGGTCTGAACAGAGAAGACAGGCTGTACGTACTTCTGTGGGCAGAACCAGAGAAGTGACCCAAGCCCCTTGGAGGAGCCCGGAAAATGGTTCAGATACTGGACATTAAATTATTTGCTCTGTTAGAGTATGATTTTGCTTTGTACAGATTGTTACTGTGCTCTGGTTCTTCCCTCATGAACTAAGTAAATATTTAACTTATCTTCTATAGGAATCCACAGTTGAGAGGTTTTGAATTTTTAAAAGAGAATTTGATTTTTAGAGACAGAACTTTTAAAGTCTTTGAATTGGTAAAGCCGGAGGTACATATTTGTAATATGT
This sequence comes from Lophiomys imhausi, assembly GCA_907164525.1. NCBI lineage: Eukaryota > Metazoa > Chordata > Mammalia > Rodentia > Muridae > Lophiomys > Lophiomys imhausi. The sequence continues at coordinate 1,873,618 of CAJQZJ010034238.1, forward strand.
TTTATGATATTTTTGTGTAATATGTTTTGTGATATTTATTAATCTGAGGTCTTGGGGATAAACAAGAAAAGGAAATGTTATGTCTTATGTTAAGGCACTGTATGTTAAGGTGACAAGGAGTCAATTGTGCTGGCTAACTTTATATCAACTTAACACTGGCTAAAGTCTTCTAAGAAAAAGGGTCCTCAACTGAGAAAATGCCTTCAGAAGTTTGGGCTATAGGCAATTCTAGAGAATTTTCTTAATTAGTAATTCATGTCGAAGAGCCCAGCCATCCCTGGGCTGGTGGTCTTTAGGTCTATAAGAAAACAGGCTTTGTCTACAGCCATACCACCCCGAACATGCCCGACCTCATCTGACCTTGGAAGAAAGCAGGCTTAGCAAGCCATGGGGAGCAAGCCAGTGGGCAGCACCCCTCCATGGCTTCACATCAGCTCCTGCCTCCAGGTTCCCCCTCTGTTTGAATTCCTGACACAAACTAAGAAAATGTGTCATAGTAAAAATAGAACTCTTTCCTCAAAACAGAAACTTTGAAAATATTAAGTCATATTACTGCCACTGGGTCTTACAGCAATTGATTTTGTACCTATCAGGTCTCATGAGCCTCAGAATTATAGGACTGGTTTGAGATCTTAGTCCATATTCATCTGTCAAGACAAAATGTTCCCTTCATTAAAAAAAAAGAATATCCCTCTTTACATGAGGGAAATTAAAAAATGAAAAACAACTACCAATTCACATATACAGACATTTGTCCATCATTCTGTCAACAAAATACCCAAACTCCATTTTGCTTTGTCAGACTTGATACCTTAATAAGAGCATATAATCTTAAAAGACTAGAGTCTAATTCAGTATGACCTTCCTCAGATGTCATTTTTAGTTTACACCATTTCATGTCTACGTGGAGCAAAGGTTTGGATCAATGTCCTGCCACTCCCCCACCCCCCCACCCCACCCCCGCCATTGACTCTGCAAACAAAGCTGAGAGTCTCATCTCTTGGAGGGAGGAAGGAATGCAAGTGCATTTAACAACACCTAAATAAGAGGAGACTGCTGATTTTACTGGTCAAATAAAAGCAGCTTGACTTCCAAAAAGCCCTTCGGAAACTGACTCCTCTTGAGTATAATATGTCTGGCAGTTGGAATTGGTCCACCTTCCCAAAAGGATAGGCAAACACGTCTTACTCAAGATTTTTTTTTATATAAGTACTTTATTTTTTTTCTTCAAGTTACATCTCAGTCACAAACCCTTCCAAATTCCCCCTTCCTGTCCCACCCTTCCCCCCTCTTCCCCCCCAACAGCTTCCCTTTTCAATCCAACAAATGGTTCTTTCTCTTATAACAGTAAATTCTATACAAAACAGCAGAATTAAATATGCCACATTTATGAGAGTTAAATGGCCCAGTATACCTTCCCAATGTCCAGTTCATACATATTTGGCCCCTGACTTTAACCTTCTACCTTCTAACCATCTCCTTGAGTTTAAAGTTCTATAACTGACTTAGCTTTCATACTAACTTGCATCACTATTATAACCATCTTCTTAGATCTAGAACACCCTCTTGATTCCTAAACAACTCAAAATTTAGCTATGAGACTCAAGCTGTCTATTCTTCAACCACCTCTGAGAGCTGAGAAGGATAAATATATCTGATTATATAGGAAGTGCAGGGCCTGCAGCTTCCAATACTAAGAAATGACAAACCAATGACTACCTGGACAGTTCCCATTTTCTCTCCATACATTCCAGCATCAGTCTTCAACCTTTTGATCCTGTTTCTCTGACAGACATTTATTGTAGAGCAGGGATTATGAAGGACTAACCTACCCTGTCTTGGCAGAGCTAGGCTGTCAACTTCCCTGCTACGAAGTTTTGTCCTTTTTGGACAGCAGTCTGTCTGCAGTTGAAGCAAGGAGTTTTTACATGCCAAGAGATAGGCTTGCCACTAATTCAACCATCTCACACTGGAGATTCTTCGATGCTTTTCTTCTACTTGGAGTAGAATAGGGGGTGCTGTCAGGAGCTGATATGTCACGATATCAAAAAAAATCTTAATTTAAGACCACATCTTTGAATGCCATATTCTGCAGATCTCTTGGGGTTTTTGAAGATGCCCTATCTATCTCTTGTATTTAGATAAGCAAATGTTGCTTGTCTCTTAACAACTTGATTACTGAGTAGCTTAGAGAATATCTGTGATAGACTGTCATAGTAGCTAACAAGGTGACATGCATGCATGACTAGGAGTTTGTTTTTCTTAACTATCCTAAACAGTTTAAGACGGTTGGTATCAAGAGGCCAGAGCTTCACATTTCATTTTTAAGTTAAAAATGAAATGTGAAGCTCTTACTCAAGATTTTTTTAAGTCACCAGAATTGATAGCAGCTCGAGCTTGCTTGTGGGGAAAATGCATTAGTTGAAAAGTTACTGACTTCTCTTGCAGGCTCTTGGAGTAATCAGACCTACCAAGCAATATCACACAGAGCTGGGATGTCAGCAGGTGTGCAGGTTGCTTCTTCCTCTTTTTCTCATCTCTTTAATTGTGTCCCAGTGTGTCATCTTTGTTCTGTCTTTATTGGCCATTTTCCACCATCTCTTTGCTCATGGTGGTTCTACAATCTGATTCTCTCCATTACATTCTCTGGGCCATGTACACAGGCAGAGATGAACAGGCCAGCACTGAATCTCAGATCCAGTCACTAGGAGTGAAGCATCGTGGCTGAGCTGGGGGCAGAAGCCCACTGATAACCCGATAAGCATAGTCAACATGTGTGTAGACAGTTCAGGATATATCGTGTGACACCAGCATGGATATTTAAGTCCCACTTCTGTATGGATTTATAGGGCAATCCTCAGAGAAAATAAAAGTTCAGGGTGTATCCCCACAAACATGAAAATAATTGGTTTTATGTATTAATAGCTATTAAAGGCGATTCCTGTAGTGGTGGAAGAATTCAACCTTTTTACCTCCCTTGAGTCACTGATGGCAAGGAAATGATTCCAAAGTCAACACCGGCAGCCTGAGAGGCATTCATGGGTCAGATCTTTAGAATAACACAGCTCTAGTCTGGGAGTCTCCTGAGTCTCTTCTTCAATAGCCAGACAACAGTGTTTTGAGGAAATTCTTCTTTAACTTAGTGGGAACTTGAGTTCAAACCTAAATACTAGTCAAGATAAAATTTTATCTAGAACTTTGTACTGTTTATTTTGAAAGCATTAAATTTATAGCTGAACTGCAGTAGTGTTTATAAGTGTATTCTAAGTGTAATACAGTACGTGCAAACTTTTTGAGATAATGCCTTGGAACTATGCAGAGGGCCTGATAAAGCCTGAAGGCATTTCTATCTTGATGTGCTAACTTGGTGCTGAATTAAAACTTTTACCATATTGTTCCATATGAGGAACATTTCTTGTATTTTTAACTATCTGCCTCTTCATCAGCTTTTTACGCTTAATTTATTCTTCTTCCTTATAAATTTCTACCTGTGATGAAATCCTAGTCACTTCTAAAAATCATTTATTTAAGAAACAATGAAGGACTGGGAAGATGTCTCATTCAATAAAACACTTACCTTGTAAATACAAGGGCCTGGTTCCAGACTTCTGGAACCCACATAAAAAGTCAGGCATGGTGGGATGCACTTGTAATCCCAGAAGTAGCCAGATGTATAGAGACAGGTAGATCCCTAAAGGCTGAATGGTCAGCTAGTGTAACCTACTTGGTGAAGTTCCAGACTAGGAGAGACCTTTGTCTTTACCTTACTGTGAAAGATGCCTGAGATCGGCATCTGAGGTTGTCTTCTGGCCTCCACGTCCATGAACCCATAAATGTTCACCTGCACACACAAATGCACTCATCAATACACACACCTGCACACCTATATACACAGGCACACATATACACATATGCACACACAGAAGTACAAATACATTTTATAGATTCAGATGGAGATATAGGGGAAATCATTGCATGGTGTCTGAGATTTGCCTTAAATATAAATATTTCAGCACAGAAAAAAAAGGGAATTTATAAAGCTGACACATTAAGTTTTAAAATTTAGAGGTGTATGATATTATTCTGTTTGCTACTTTTATGGGTATTAAAACATTTAATAAAATAGTATAGTTTAATATTGTATATATAAAAGATATGTTCATCCACACCGCAATTGCTTCATATAAGAATTCCTCCCTAAGTTCCCTCCCCTGTGTCATTGAGCATATTTAATTTTTTAAATTGTCATGTCAAGGAATTCCTTAATTTTTGTTGCAGTCTATTAAATAACAGTACAACTGAAACTATTTCAGTGTATTACCTTCAAACTTCTATTGAAAGCAATGGGAAAACAAGTGTTACTAATGTTCTTAGAGGACACAAGAAATGATGATAAGTGTTTTTTGTTAAAGTTTTCTTTTAGAAAAATATTTTTATTTTTTCACTTATTTGAGTGTGAAAGGTGTGATATCTGGGCTTCGTGCTCTTAAAAAAATTAGGAAAAAAGTAGTCGTGGATGAAAATGTCTTTTAAAAAAACTTAGTAATTGTGGAAATGGAATGAAAGTAACTTGGGGTTTACTACAATATTTTCATAATGTTATATATGTTGTAGAGTTTTTCTGATAAGCCAGGTTTGGTGGTTCATGCCTATAGTCCCAGCATTTAAGAAGCTGGGGCAAGAGAACAGGCTGAAGTTTCAATGCCATCCTGATCCTCATAGTGAGTGCCAGGCCACACGAGACCAGGTGAAAACAAACAAATAAATAAGCAAGCCAAAATTTCTCTGATAAATTTCATTTTAAATTAAATTTTAATATATATATTAAATATGAACATACATTTTGTGAACATTACATGAGCTACATTGTGTTTCCCAGAGTGTGTTTTGTACATCTTTGTTTGGGTTTATTTGAAATAAACATTGATGCTTTCCTAGTCAGGGTCACACACTCAGTATCCATGGACTTGCTCATTGGGACTTATTTCCCCATCATCCCTGAAGGTGCCTTGAGTGACTGACTCCTTTTCATAAGCGGTGTAAGTCTCAAACTCAGCCTCCCAACTCCCTGCCTATGGCAGATAGCAAATGTGCTCCAACGTTCCAATTATATTCCACATGGAGTCCCAGACAGCGGCTCTCAGTCAGGGAGTATTAGAGTGATGTCAGTGAACAGTGGAATAAGATAACAATTATGAAATGATTGGTAAAATGCCTGGTATCTGCTTTCAGAGCTATGCTTGTAACTAATGCGTTGCAGTAGAGTCTGATCTCAAACTTTTTGTGTATGTGCCCATATTTGCATGAGTTCATGTGTGACAGGTTCAGGTACCTGCAAATGCTAGAAGGGGTCATCAGCTCCCCTAGACCTGGAGTTACAGGCAGCTATAAATCTCCTGATATGAGTACTGGGATCCCAACACGGGTCCTCTGCAATAGCAATAAATGTTCTTGACTACCGAGCCAACTTTCCAGTCCTCTATCTTGTGTTTCGACCTCATCAGCTAGTCTCAACTATTGGGAAGTTGAAACCACTAACAGCTAGGCTTATTATTGAGGCATTTTTTTTCCTGATTAGTTCATCTACTGTTTGTTCTGCCTGTCTCCCTTATTCACCATGGGAATTTCCTGATTTACATCACTGGACAGGCTTGATTCTTACCTAATCCTCAATGTTTATTGATACATCACTTCCCATGGGGTTTGCTATGCTCTTAAGTTACTGGCTGTGCCCTTTGCCATGATCTTAGGATGCAGCTGTCTTTCTTTCTCCTCTGCATACAGAATTCCTCTGAGTATCTTCTGTAACACCAGCGTGACGACCACAAAGTTTTAGTTTGTGCCTGAGTTGGAAGTTCTGTGTTTCTCTATCAATTTTAAGACATATCTTTCATGTACATAACAACCTTACTTGGTAATTTATGTGCTATCGGGACATGAAACACTTCATTCTGTCCTTTGTAATTTTTAGTGTTCCTACATTGAGGTCTGAGGTTGTGCTGGTGACTTTGAAGGCAAGCTGGCCTATTTATTTATTTATTTATTTATTTATTTATTTATTTATTTATTTTTTATTTAAATTACATCCTGATCACAGCTCTCTCACTCCACCCCACCTGCTCTCACCCTCCCACCCTCTTTCCTCTCCTTCCCCTCAGATGAGGGGAGCCTCTCTCCCCATCAACCCACTGCAGTTCATCAAGTGGCATCAGAGCTAAGAGCAACCTCTTCCACTGTGGCCAGACAAAGCAATCCAGCCAGGATAAAGTATTTCAGGAGCTGGCGATAGAGTCCATGTAAGAGACAGATGCCCCCGCCCACTGCTCCCCTTGCAAGTTGACTTTTTTTCTTTTGCTGCTTTTAGTATTATTGTGGTTATAAAAGTTTGATGATGTTATCTGTGAAAGTTCTTTTCTCACATGTATTTGGAGATGAAAATGCCCCCAACACTTGCCTGACCATACCTTTCCCTATATTTGAGAAATTTTAATGTTTAATTAATAATTTCATTGTTTTCTAAGCTCTTAGTTTATACTCTTCTTCTTTTAACCCATGGATTTGGGGGTTTTTTACTTTTCTTTCTGCTTGGAGATTCGAGATTTGTCTCTGGCCTCTTTGGGAAGTTCTGTGGACTTTGCACAGTCCTGCTTCTCTGTGAGCAAGAGGTCTGCATTCCACAGATAGCCCCTTTACTCTGCCCCTTCTTCCTCTGCCAGCCCCAGAGTTCCTGAGAACTTTCCTTGTGTTGACCGTGGTTTTTCTAATTGCTGTTTAGATGTAGCAGAACCTCAGGCTTGTCTTTCATCCCTGATATGTTTCCTGGTTAAGCATGTCTGCTGCTGATTCTTCCCACTGACTCTTTAATTTATTGGCTCTTTGCTTTCCAACATTTTTGTTTGATTCTTTTCTCAGAGTCTCAATTTCCTTGCTGAATTGTTCTTCCACATTGTTGAATTTCTCATTCATCTTGCTAATTTCCTCATCTATGGTCCTGATTTTAATCAGCTGAATTGACTACCTTACTTCATTCATCTGCTTGTTTGACCCGACTTTGAAGCCACTGAACATTTTTTTCATGTTATATTTTATTAATTTATTTGTTTGTTTACTTATTTGTTTATTTACTTACTTACTTACTTATTTATATGGAGATTCACAGAGCCCTTTATTGCAGCTTTAGACTTTCTTCCACTGAAAATTTTTAACACTGGGATGTTGATTCTTTTCCTTTCATTACAATCATTTCATTGTCTTTGGTTTCAGTCATTGAGAAGCTGTGGATGAAATGTGGGGTCATATAGGTTTACTTTCTCATAGTTTTGTATTTCTATATTGGGATTTACACATCTGCAGGGATGGGTGTGTCTTTCAGGTCCCTCCCACTCCTCACCACACCAGACATCTCCTGTTTCATTTCGTTTTGTGGCGGCCTTGTTAGTGAATGGTCTTCTTTTGGCTTATGACCCTCAGTAGTATTTACAGAAGACAAGCAAACAGCAATAAATAGAAGACTAATTTGTGAAGGAATCCAGTACTAAAACAGAATGAAAAACAATTAGAATAAAACACCTTGACTATATCTCTAATCAATCTAGGAAATGAAGGAGTTGGAATATTGTTAAAATTTTGAAGATTATTAAAGCTATAGAAAATTATAGTTAAGATGTGAAAAAAGTGGACAGAATGGAGAAATAGAAAATAAGAATGAGAGGATAAATGTTTGGGTTAGAGGTCAAATAAATAGCAGAGAGAATAAAATAAACTATGCATGGGGAAAGAACACCAATGTAATCTAATATTGAAACAAAACAGTTATATAAAAGTGAAGATTTACCAAAAAAAAGTAAAATAGAAACAATAATTTAAATGTACATCACCAATCAATACCCCTTCGTTGCTGGGATGGGTGTTTGTCCATTGTCACACACATTCCAAGATGTCTTCTAGACCTAATGCTGCTAGTAGGAACAATACTGCTAATGTTTCCAGTTCAAAACTGTTTGTCCAGGATGGCTGGCCTGCATTTCCTCAGTGGAGCTTAAACAGGTTACCAACTGAGTTGAAGTTTTGTTCAGGCATCAGCAGAGGGTGGCCCTCTTCTTGTAAGAGCTTTCTGGTCAATGGCATGGTATGTCACTGCAAGACAATTTCCACCTGGCTAGCTACTGTCTTCTCCAACTGTTGGGTGGCCATATTTTTCCCCACATGAATTTCAGTGTCCTAGGCTCTGAAGTGGCCATGCTCCTGCTGGGACTTACTTTGCATATGGATAATCTCATCTGGTCAGGCTCTCTTTTTACCAGCATCCATCCTAAGGTGCTGATAACGTTTCCAACCATTAAGTTTTCATTCAAGTGAGTTCCTGTGTTCCCACAGTTTTGTAGTTCTCCAGACCTTGTGACTCTCCAGATAGTCAGTAGACAGAGACTTGGGGCATCTGAAGGCATGCTAGTGCTGAGTTTTTAACTCTACCCTGTGTGTGTGTATGGCCGGGGGGGGTGGGGAGTTGACTTCAGAGTTCCCATCTGGATCTGCCACCTCTCCCAGAGTAATGAGAAGTGATGTCAGCGCTTGGTAGTTTCCCATCACCTGAATCATGCAGTCTGTCTCTCATAGATATCCATGGCACTGATGGCCTTACATGAAGGAGCAAGTAACTGTTATGATTTGAATGTGAAACGTTTGCCATTAATTTGTGTGTCTGATCACTAAGTTCCCAGCTAGCGGTGCTGTTTTAGAAGGTTGTAGAACCTGGAAGAATTGAACCCTTACTGACAAGTATGTCATGGAGTGAGCATTGAGGCTTCCAAGCCTGCCCCTCTTCCTATCTTGTTCTCTGCTTCCAGACTCCAGATGCAATGTGATCAGCTGCCTCATACCCTACCTGCACATCTTCCTGCCACAATGACCTGTGTCCTCTCAAACTACCAGCCACAATAAGCCCTTCCACTGTAAGTTGTTTCTTCTCAAGATGGTGTCACAAAGGTCAGAAAACTAAAGGATATGATAGCTCTCTGGGGTCTCTTTTGTAAGAATTCTAATTCTATTTGCAATAGCGCCAGCCCTATGGCATCCTCACCAGTGAATATTAGCATGCTGATGAGGTTACACCATGTAAACTTGAGGGACACAAACACCCATGCTGCAGCACTTAAAAACTCATATTCCTCCTTATTTATTCTTCATTTCAATAAATTCACCACAAAAATTTAGAAGTAACCAAGAACAGACACCTGAATGATAAACTTTCTTCTATGATAAGAAATAAAGTAACTCTTCCCAGTCCTAATGATACAGTCCCAATATTCAAGTTAGTTGGAAGTATGAGATAACAGGATTCCAATCTCAGGAACTGCCTGAGCTACTGAATGACTTTAAGACCAACTGGGGCAACCCTGTTTCAAAACATAAAGTGGTTAACAGGGCTAGAGGTATAGCTCAGTGGTAGAGCATAGCCTGGCATGTGTGAGACCATGGGTTCCATCTGAAATACAATAATAATAGCTGTTGTTGTTTTCCTGACATAAATTTACAATATGATAAATGAAATTTTGTTACATTTAGAAAGATAGATGGCATTTTTCCCAAGTCAGTAATTGCTAAAAACCCGTCTTTTTATTTTCCTGAATCCAAGGCAATCTTGCAGTTTAGATTGCATACACTAATATCTGAAAGTGTCCAGCCTGCAAGTCTGAATATATCCTGCAAGATAAAAATCCATATGAGATAAAAGTCCTCTTGGAAGTCTTCCAAGAGGACTTTTATATGTTTTGAAACAGGGTCTCACTAAGTTGCCCCAGTTGGTCTTAAAGTCATTCAGTAGCTCAGGCAGTTCCTGAGATTGGAATCCTGTTATCTCATACTTCAGAAAATTTTCTCTATTTTCTGAAGTGTGGGAGAACTATCATAGAAGTAGCTTCTAAAGGGATGCATGCAGCGCAGGGTGCCTTGCATGCTGATGGAAACAGACACCCTTCATATTACTGGAGAACTCCCATTCCCATCTACAGCAAGCCAGGGAAATAAACACAGCTTTGATCAATGGTTCTAGGAAAAGAATGTGCAATGTGCTGTAAGTACGTTCTTTGTTTTGCCTTTTCCTGTGGGGAATGTCTCCGAGAAAGGCACCACAAGCTGAAGAGAAAGCTGAGATTGATGCTGAGTTTTCCTCTGGGAACCACAGAGCTCATTAGAATAGAGGCTATTCTTGTAACTCCTACCTATGCTCTTGGACAGCTAAGCCATTTCTTTCAGTCTCTCCAATAATCACTTTTCCCACTAAAATATTAACAGATAAGCCTTCTCCAGTGAATTGCCATGTAGTTCACTGTCTTAATTAGGGTCACTATTACTGCTGTGAGGAAACACCAGGACCTTTAAAAAGCAAGTTGGGGAGAAAAGGGTTTATTTAGCTGACTCTCCCACATCACTAGTCATCAAAGGAAGTTAGGAACAGGAACTCAAACAGGAAAGGAACCTTGAGGCAAGAGTTGATGTAGAGGCCATGAAGGAGTGCTACTTAATGGCTTACTTCCCATGGATTGCTAAACCTGCCTTCTTACAGAACCCAAGACCATCAGTCCAGGGTTAGAACCTCCTATAATGGACTGGGCCCTCCCGCTATCAAAAACAAATTAGGAGAATGCCTTACAGCTGGACCTTAGGGGCATTTTCTCAGTTAAGATGCCCTCCTTTCAGATAACTCTAGTTTGTGTGTAAAGTTGACATAAGATTAGCCAGCACAGCCTACCCCTTGTCAACTCGGCACAAAAACAATCAATATTGAGCCATAACCTTTCCTTTCTTATTCATTTCTAAGATCTCACATTAAAAACATAACTTTGAAAGTCCCACAGCCTTTACAAATTCAAGCACATTATTAAGATTCTAGTCTCTTTAAAATATCCAATCTCTTTAAAAGTCCAAAATATCTTTTAAAAGTCCAAAGTCTCTTCGGAGACTCGTGGCAATCTTTTAACTGTAACCCTTGTAAAATCAAAATAAAGTGGCGCTATCGGAAGGTGCATCTTTGTTGGAGAAAGTATGTCACTGAGAGGTGGGCTTTGAGGTTTCAGAAGCTCAAGCCAGGCCCAGTGGCCCACTCTCTCTTCATCTGGATCCAGATGTAGAACTCTCAGCTCCTTCTCTAGCAGCACCATATCTGCCTGCATGCCACCATGCTTCCCGCCATTATGACAATGTACTAAACCTCTGAAGTTTAAGCCAGGCTCAACTAAATGCTTTCCCTTATAAGAATTGCTGTGGTCATGGTATCTCTTCAAAAAAAAAAAAATCTAAACTAAGACACTCACTGAGATAAAAATTAAAAACATTACACCTTGAACATCATTGGACCAAAGCAGAATAATTAATTTTACATCTGTCTAAAGGTGTTCTTCTCCTAGTCTTCTTTGTCTTGGGAACCAGTTCTACATACCACCCAGTTACTTAACCCTTTGGTCTTCCTTTATTTCCTCTCCAAAATCCATTCTATGAAACTCTCTCATGTTTAACTTCAAAACACCTTTCAAATCTTCCCCTCTCTCTCACACACTACTGTTGTCCTAAATCCTAATAGCTGAGAGTCTCTCTTACTTCATTGTAGTATACTCTGCTGAGGAAATAGCCTGGTCTCCAGGGGCCATGTCATATTTCCTACATCAACCTATCTTCCACAAAGTTCCTGTTATACATAAAATCAGACCCATTTATGAAGCTCTGTTCTATCAGGCTCTCACCACTCTGACTGACTGCCTATCTTCCATCCTACCAACTAGACAAAAGCATTCTTTCTGTCCCTCTCATATGCTAATATCATTACCACATTAGGTCTTTGTATATCTGATATGTTCTGGGGTCATTTAAAATTTCATTTAATACACACACACACACACACACACACACATATATATATATATATATATCTTTAGTAATGGCTGTTCATCTTGTCTCTTTCCTATAATTTTGATTTTAATCATAGTATTTGCCTTTATTCAAATTATCTTATTTGTACTTTATTTATGTAATCTACCTGGAAGGAAGATAGTCTTGACCATTGCTTTTCTTCTGGGTCCTGAGAGAGCATCTGGCATGTAGTAGGAATTTAGTATTGTGCTCAATTGTTGAGTTCCTTTTGGGTCTGCATTTACTGAGCAGTATGTGAATGCCTTAAATGTTCATCCCTGCTTTTCCAGAAGCATTTATTCACTGCCTTAGTAGGTAATAGGCATGATGCTAGGATCTAGAGGCTTGAATCCTAACTTCTTCCCTTTTCATATATACATTGTACTGGGTACTGGCCAATTGGATGTCTTTGATAGATTATGATTGGTACTGAATTGCCAGGTCATTCTGCCCAGGTATGAGTACCTCAGAGGATGTTTAACATCTTAACAGTTTTTTACTTGTTGAAACTGTTAAGGGAACACAAATAGTTAAGATATTAAAAGCACATATTTTCAATTAATTGAAGATAATTGATCACTAATAATATATTAATATGGTTGACATATTATAACTTAAAAAATAGATTTGGTATAGGACATCCCTACACTTACTGTCATAAAATAAGCCCAGTGTACCAGCAAAGAGGCTGATGGCTGAGAAAATATCTCCTGTGCTAGGATACCTCTGTAAGAGAATGGCATTGACTATAGACCAACTTGTAAGAACCAGCAGTTTAAAGAGCCTACGGGAACGGCCAATGGCAGGCAAGTACTTAACAGGTACCCACCTGTGTCAGTCACTCTAATGAGCATGAAGCTGCAGAGATAACAGAGACACAAGGCCAGCAAACCCTACTTGTGGTATCCATGTTGAAACTCAAGATTTGTACATCCTAACCTTTCTGTGAAAACTAGCTACAAGTCATTTCAATATGATTAATGCTACAGTTCACTTAATTTTTATAAAATCAATTGTGAAGTGGTGATACTCTGTTTTTAAGCCTGTATCCCAAGTTGGACTGGAACTTACTATGTAGTCTATGCTGGCCTGAAACTGACAGAATTCCTGCCCCACACTTTACAATCCTGGGACTAGAGGCATGAGCTCTCAGACCAAGGTATTGTTATTTTTAAATTTCAGGAAAGGGCTAGAGAGATGACTCAGCAGTTAAGACTACTTGCTGCTTTAGCAGAAAACCTTGGTGTCCTAGCACCCACATGGTGGCTCTCATCCGCTCAAAGCTATAGTTCCAGGGAATCAGACATCCTCTTCTGACCTCCACAGGTACTAAGAACACATATGGTGCACATACATACATTCAAGTGAAACATTCATACACATGAAGTAAATAGAATCTAAAAAAGAAAATGCTCAGGAAGCTACAGATGAAGGAGCAAGTCTAAGAAGGTGAACCTAGTATCTCCAGGAGTCTTGATCAGTACCAGCAGCAAAACCAGCACCTGCTCTTGGCCAGGCTCTAAGCACCCCAGTTCTGCACCCCAGCCTGCATCTGGCCTTCCTCTTCTTAGAGTTGACTGATCTACCTTTCATTGTTTCTCCGTCCACTTAGTACTTCCGTTAGCATCTCTACTCTTTCTTGTCAAGGGCCAGACACAGCTTCTTTCTCAGTCACTCTCACTCTCTTGTTCTCTCTCTCTCTCTCTGATTTGTGTACAATAACCCTCCTTCCAACTCCAAGTTTTATTAATAGTCACTGTTTATGGACTGTGAAGACTGTCCAAATGGGCTCGTTATTTTGGATTCATTCATTCAACAACAACAAACAAGCAAGCAAGCAAACAAACAAAAACAGGACCCATGCCTAACACAGATATCTTAGAAAATCTACTCATATGTGAAAACAAACATTTCAACAGCCACAGCAGTATTCCAAGTCAGGAGAAATGAGTTACAATGTACATGCAAGACCATTAGCTTTTCCAATAACTTAATTTGCCAAAGGGAGACTATTCTTGAACAAAAGAAGGAGAGATATGAGAGCAGTAAAGCCAACAGCACACTCCACAGCATGAGCCACTTGGGGGGAAACTGTAATTGCCATTTACAATGTTTTTAACTCTTGTCTCCTCCCCCATCCCTCTCCAGTCTTCTAAAGGAGACATTGCTGTGTGAATGTGTCTGTGTAAGTACTTTCTTTTTACATTTGAAGGAAATGACTACACAATTGTATTTATTACAGATAAGAAAGTCAGTTGGCTGGTGTTTATAAAGCACCACAATGAGCTGTAAATATTCCATTTCTCTTGAATCACTTGGCACACATCAATATTGTTTTCTAGACAATGTGTGGGCAACTACAGGACTTACCATCTTAAGAGCCACATGTTATAAATAAAACATTGGGCTCTCCCTAGTCCTCCTGGAATAGAATCTACTTCCTGCCGGGAGCTAAGGAAGTCATGATTGAATGTGTATTGTTGACACCAGCACCATGTCAAGGACATATGGCTCAGACCCCTGGGAATGACAAATACTTCCCTGGTTAGACTCAGAGGAATCACAAAGCTTTCCTCTGGTCCTAATACAAATGCTGACAGCATGTGCAAAGACTAGCCACTGCAGCTTTCTCCTCCCAGTTGTTATTAGCCTGAGAATGCTGCCCACAGAGAGGAGTTTTCATCTCCTCCTGAACTGTAACCAACAAACTTGCCTAGGTTCCAGGTTATTGCATAGCTGGTGCCACCCTGCCAGAGCTCACGCAGACCACTTGACCCAAGTTTTTCTGTTCATTTGTCTGGATATCTGTCCTTTCTTCCCTTACTGTCCTAATAAGGTTTCTGGGACCCAAACCACTCCAATCATACTAACTCCAAATGCTCAAGCAAGCCCTCCTTCTTCCCCTTGTTAATGTCTAGCTGAGAGTCTAAGGCATGGGAAATTCACATAGTGTACTCTCTCTCCATTGTACTATTGCTTTGTAACCTCTGTGTACTAGCACTGCTATTACCATCTTTCTGATTTTTTTTTCAAAACATTTGATTTGGAATTTATGAGGAAACACTGGCCTAACCATTACTGCTAGGCTTTTGAATTGTCTCCTCTTACTGTCACCTGGAACTCCGTAATTGCCTAGCTCTGACTGCCCATCATTAAATGTCACCTGCAATGCACTCTATGCTACCAAAACTCTGTCAGGCTGTCTACATGTTTTTGATCTGCTTTTCACTTCTGTTGCTCAGGGTTCCAGCACATAAAAATATCTACTATCTCATATTCCTCTGTTTGTATAGGAAAGGCAGCGCATTCCCTACTGTTTGAACAGCCTGTTGTTTAGATCCTAAAGGTTTGTCACACCCTTGCCCACTCAGGACACTTTGGCAGCCTTGGGTGCTGGGTTACGGGTGGTGGTTCATTTGAAAGATTATGAACCAGCGCCCTCCTCATTCCACACCTGACTTGTTTGGCTAGTCACTTCCCCCAAGGCATGCAGCATCCCTGCCTAGGTCTGATCCCATTTCCTAATGCCTCAGGAAGGCGGCACAGCATTTTCCATTGCGTCACTTCTTTTTCTAACTTATGAGTGTGAGACTCAAAAGGAGAGAGGATGAGGAGAGGGTTTGACAGCAGAAGTGAGGGTGAATTAGAGGCAGTGTTGCAAGGCAGGCTGGAGTAAATGTGAACCATCAGTTCACAGTAGGTCAAATCTGAAAGGCAAACTTGTAGCTCAAAAGCAGAGCAATGCAGCAGCCCAGGGGCTGCTCACTTGCTGTCATGGAGGGTAGACCATAGACAGTAGGAAAGTACAGAGAGCAAGACTAGCCGCCATGTTAGCCGAATAACAAGCAGTAAGGTAGAAACCAAAAGACCTAAGTATCCAGCTCTTTCAGAGGAGCTGCCTCAGCTCTCCTCCGGCTGGGGTAAACTAATCTCAAGTGGGTGGGGCCTGAAGACCTACTTGGAAGGACACCAGAGACTACATTAGCGTGCTTTCTATCGTTGTGATAAAACACCATGTTAAAGTCAGGTGCCAAATACATATGGACTGGACATTGGGAATGTATGCTAAGCCATATAACTCTTATAATTGTGGCCTATTTATTTCTGTTGTTTTGTATTGTATTTACAGTTATAAGAAAAAGAACCATTTTTTGGACTGAAAGGGAGAGCTGTTGGGGGGAAAAAGAAATACCTTAAACTAAAAAAAAAAAAAAAGAAGAAGAAGGGAAGAGGATGGGGGGGGTTGAGGGAGAGGAGGGTGGAAGGGTGGGACTGGAGGGGGGAGTAGGGAAGGGATTGTGATTGAGATGTAACTTGAAGAAATAAAAAATAAATTATTAAAAAAAAGAAAAAAAACACCATGAACAAAGGCAATTTGGGGAACAAACATTGCAATTCAGTTCACAGCTTGTGGAGGAAAGTCAGGGCTGGAACTAAAGGCAGAAATCTGGAGGCAGGAACAGAAGCTTAGGCTGTGGAGTAACACTATTCACTGACTTGCTCCCCATGGCTTGCTCAACCTGCTTTTAGAAAAAAATAATCTATTTATTTATTCTTTTCTCATATGTTGCATCCCGACTGCAGTTCCTTTCCCTCCTCTCCTCCCAATACCTTACCCTCCTACCTTCTCTGTCCACCAGATCTACTCCTCCTCTGTTTCCCTTCAGAAAAGAGCAGGCCTCCCAAAAATATCAACCAAACATGGCATAACAAGTTACAATAAGACTGGGCACACAATTCATATCAAGGTCGGATTAGGTAACCCAGTAAGAGGAAAAGGGTCCCAAACTCAGCAAAAGAGTCAGAGTCAGCCCCTACTCCCACTGTTAGAAGTCTCTCAAGAACCTCAAGCCACATAACCATAACATATATACAGAGGACCTACATCAGACCCAAACAAGCTAACTGATTGTCACATCAGTCTCTGTGAGCCTCTATGATCCCTGGTTAGTTTATACTGTGGGCTGTGTTATTATGATGTCTTTGACCCCTTTGGCTCCAACAATCCTTCCTTCCCTTCTTCTGTGTGATTCCCTGAGCTCCACCTAACATTAGGCTGTGGGTCTCTGCATCTGTTCCTATCAGTTGCTAAATGAAGCCTCTCTGATGACAATTATGTAAAGCTCTGGTCTATAAGTGTAACAATGCATCATTAGGAATCATTTCATTGACTTTCTTTTTTTTGGCCAGACATATTTGGTTCTATTCCAGGTTTCTGGGATAGCCAGCTCTGGTCTGGCCATCCAGGTAATGTCAGGTATGGGTTCTCTCTCATGGAATAGGTCTCAAGTTGGACCAGTCATTGGTTGCCACTCCCACAAGTTCTGTGCCACCTTTACCCCACCACATTTTGCAGGCAGGACAAACTACAGGTGGAAGGGTTTGTGGCTCAGTTGGTGTCCCAGTCCCCTTCACTGGAAGTCTTGCCTGGTTACAAAACATGGCCAGTTCATACTCTTTATCCCCTATTACTGGAAGTCTTTGCTAGGGTCACCCTCATAGATTCCAGAGTGTTTCTATTGCACTAGATTTCTACCTTGCCCCTAAAATGCCCCCAATTCTAGTAATCTCTCCTAGTAATCTCTCCCTCCATCCCCCAACACCTGATCCCTCCTGTTCCTATCCCTATCTACCCCCAGTCAATCTGCAAAATCTATTCTATTCCCCCTTCCCAGGGAGATCCATGTATACCTTGATGCTTTCTTGTTATTTAGCCTCTCTGGGTCTGTGGATTGTAGCATGATTATCCTTCACCTCACAGTTCATATCGATTTATAAGTGAGTACAGTTCATATTTATCTTTCTGAGTATGGGTTAACTCACTCAGGATAATTTTTTTCTAGTTCCATCCATTTGGCTGCACATTTCATGATGCCATTTTTTAAAAGCTAAGTAATACTTCATTGTGTAAATGTATCACATTTTCTTTATCCATTTTTCAGTGAGGGGACATCTAGGTTGTTTCCAGTTTCTGGCTATTATGAATAATGTTGCTATGAACATAGTTGAGGAAGTGTCCTTGTGGTAGGATGGAGTATCCTTTGGGTATATGCCCAGGAGTGTTATAGCTGTGTCTTGAGGCAGATCAATACACAATTTTCTGCCATATTGATTTTCAAAGTGGCTGTACAAGCTTGCATTCCCAACAGCAATGGAGAAGTGCTCCTCTTGCTCCACATTCTCATTTGTGTTTTTGGTCTTAGCTATTCTGACTGGTATACAGTGGAATCTCAAGGATATTTTGATTTGCATTTCAATGGTGGCTAAGTATGTTGAACTTTCTTTTTTATGTCTATTTATTGCTTCAGGTTACATCTCCATCTCAGTGCACTCTTTCCACCCCTCCCAGTCCTGCCCTCCCACCCTCTACCCCCATCCCTTCCATCCCACTCCATCCTACATAACAGTCCCCTGCCCCAGTTCAGCAGTCAAATGAGAGCCAAGAGCCTCCTCATACACTGGGGGCCTACAAGGCAGCACCACTAGGGCAAAGTGTCTCATTGACAGGTAACAAAGTCTATGTTCATGTTTTCTTTGGTGCATTGGCTGTAGTATAGATATCCTGTACTATATGGCTAAAATTCAAATATAAGTGAATAGATGTCATGTGCATCCTTCTGAGTCTGGGTGAGCTCACTCAGGATGAGCTTCTCTAGTTCTATCCATTTGGCTGCAAATTGCATGATTTTGTTGTTTCTGATAGCTGAGTAGTATTCCATTGTGAAGATGTACCACATTTTTTGTTTTTTTTGTTTTTATCCATTCCTTGGTTGAGGGACATCTAGGTTGTTTCCAGTTTCTAGCTATTACAGATAAGGCTGCCATGAACATAGATGAGGAACATTTCTAAGTGTTTCATGACCATTTGAGATTCCTCTATTGAGAATCCTCTCTTTAGATCTGTTTTAAACTTGAGTTATTTGATTTATTTATATCTAGTTTCTTGGGTTCTTTAAATAGTTTAGATATTATCCCTCTGTCAGATGTGGGGCTAGTGAAAAATCTTTTCCCATATTATAGGCTGCAGCTTTGTCCTATTGACCGTGACTTTGCTTTACAGAGACTTTTCAGTTTCTTGAAATCCCGTTTATTAATTTCCAAGCTTAGAGCCTGAGCTATCAGTGCTCTGTTCAGGAAGTTGTCTTCTGTACCAATCCAAGGCTTCAAAGCTATTCCCCACTTTCTCTTCTATCAGGTTCAGTGTTTCTGGTTTTATGTTTAGGTCTTTGATCCACTTGTACTTGAGTTTTATGCAGGGTGATAGATAAAGATGCATTTATATTGTTCTACACACTGATATCCAGTTAGAACAGCACCATTTATTGGAAATGCTTTCTTTCTCTTAGTGTTTATTTCTGGCTTTTCCCCCCAAAAAACAGGTGTCCAAAGGTGGATTTACATCTGGTGTAGCAAGGCTTTTTGGATACTTTATTGGATTCCTATATTTACCAGCTTTCCCCTCCCCAATCCCTTCCAAGTCCCCAACTCTATGTAGGTGAGAAAGAAGATTAGATGGGAAGGAGGTGTAGACCCCTTTGGAGTACCGCCTGCTCATTAGAGGCATAGAGCTCCTTGGGGCAGGGTTGATCTTTCCCATCAGGACAGTCAATTTCTTCTTTTCATCTCTTTGCATACAACCACTTGACAAACTGCAACCAACAGCCAGCCAACAACAGCAACCCTGTCTCACTGACCCTCACATTTATATATCCTTTCAAAAGTTCCCAGAATTCCAAATGTCGCACACTTTCAGAAATTATCTGCAGTTGGCAAAACCGCACCTCTCCTAGAACACAAGACAAATTATAATTAGCAGCTGTTGAAACTCTGAAGCAGCCCCATAGCTCACACCTGGGATTAAAACAAAAACATTCGCATAACATAACTGGGTTTTTTAAGAAACCAAAATTCTCATTATATTTTCCCCTTTTAGTCCAATAAATGACTTTTTCTCTAACATCAATAAACTATATACAATAAGAATAATTATGAGAACTGTCAGGTGAGAATTATATTTACAATATCAAGTCAATTTGTATTTGGAAAAAGTACTCCACTATATATCCTATCTTGGTGAATCCAAAGTTTTGTACCTCTTAATCATAACTTTCACTTACCAAATTTAAAACACGTTCTTAGACCCTAAAACACTTTCTTAGATCCTTCACAACTTAAGCTTTTATGTCTTTATAAATTTATATCTCTTTTGCAAGTTTTGTTTTTATATCTGATAACAAGGAAAACTGTAAAACTATCTAGTCTTCAACCACATCAGAGGACCTAGGAGGGATAAATTTTACCTGAATAAACAGAAAGTGCAGAGCAAGCAGCTTCCAAAACCATGGAAATGACAGAGAAGACTGATTATGTAGACAGTTGCTCAAGGTTCCTCTGTATTGGTGGGGCATCCAATCTTCAGCCAACAGGTCCAGAATATCTGACAGACTTTTCTGTGAAGGAGGAATTTTGAAGGACTGGCCTACTTTGTCTTGGAAAAATTGAGTAGTTGACTTCCCTGTGTCCTATTTGTCCACAGTTTGAACAGCATGCTGTTAGCAATTGAGGCAAGGGCAGTTTTCTTCCCCCAGTGGCTAGCATTGCCACATTTTAAGCAAACTCCATATGGAAGTTATTTAGTGTCCATTATCTTCTTTGAAGTAGATTAGGATGCTGCCAGAAGCTGATGTGTCTCTTTGTCATGAAAAGCTTGTTATTCTTACAACATCTTAAATGTCATATTCTATAGATCTCTGAAGTGTCTGAGGACCTCTATCTATCTATCTATCTATCTATCTATCTATCTATCTATCTATCAACTATCTATCTATCTATCTGTGTGTCTATCATCTATCTATCTATCTCAATATATCTTAACGGACAAACATTGCTTGTTTCTCTAGGTATTTACTTTCTGCTTAACATTGAAAACATATCCAGGAGGCTATATAAAACTAAACTAGTACCTAACAAGACTATACCTTTGATTATTTATAGATAACTAATTCTTTATTGTCCTAAATTGTTTGCAATAGTAGCTTTCAAGGACTAGAACTTTATATTACATTTTTAAATGAGTTGCATGATAAAGTAGAAACATATACAGTATGTTGTAGCAAAATATAACCTTAAATTTCTATCAATATACATTAATCCATACCAATGTAAAATATTTGAGACTAGTTGTTATTTTCTTAGTCTAAAAGGAGATACAATAATCCACCTTTCTTTTTTATTCCATTAATTGTACTGTGTTTAGTGAAAATTATAAACAGAGATATTTTAAATACATTAAACACTTTTTAGATCAGTGGTCAAGGTTTTTGTTTTGTTTTGTTTTTTGTTTTTTTTGTTTTTGTTTTTTTCCTATAACATAGTGACTCTCAGTTGCTCCTGCCTGAAATGGCTCATATTTTTTGCTGTGGGTCCTTGAGCTGTTTGTTTCTGGAAACCCTGGGAAACGTAGGTGTTCTTAAAAAAACAAAAACAAAAACTATTGCCAAGAGAAACAGCTTGTTCACCTCTCCTATGGAAAGTACTATGTTTCTTACTGTTATTGTACCTGATGTTTTGAGATCTGAGGCTTTTAGTGACTTGGTCATAATTTCTTTGTCCAAATTTATCACAATCGAAGCACCAAGCATTTTGACATTGAAGACCTTATGCAACTACTGGGAAAGCTAATGGTGGGAATCTCGTATCCCGAGGCCACCTTTCTGGTGGACAGTTGGTTCAAGATTAACCCTTTCTTTCTAAATGGGCTGTTTTTCTTTAACCCTGATGCCCCACTCCTGGCTACACACACCTTGCTCTGTGTTCCATTGTGGGGACTTGAAACTGAAAGTGTTCACTACTGGAGAGGCTTCCAGGTTTGCTTTCTTCTTTCATCCTGTGGGAATTTCCTGTTCTGCTTAGGCAACCTGATCTGAGCCGTTTTGTTCTCCCTAATAGCTAACTTCCATCTCTTCCTGTAACTTTTCCAGTTGCATAGTTACCTCTTTTCACACATTTTTTTGTTTCTCAGATTTCTTCATTTTTATTAGCAACTTTTTAAATTGTTCAGCAATTCTCCTAACCTTTTTTTTTTTTTTTTGAGACTGAATTTAGGAAGAAGGAGGAGGAGGAAGAAGAGGAGGAGAAGGAGGAGGAGGAGGAGAAAATAGGATATCCGGAAATCCTCTGGGAACAAAATGAGACAGCATCAGTCACTGCAGTAAACTCTTTGCTGATGTCTTGAAATAAAACATTCATCACTTCTTTTCTTGCTGCTTCCTCTACAACATTAGAAACCAAATTCCCCATTCTACCTAGCTGCACATCTGGACACCACTTCTAGAGTCTAGGTCTTTGATTTGATCTCATTGATCAGCCTGTATTTTATGCCAATACCATGTGTTTTTTTTTTTATTACAATAGCTCTGTAGTTCAGCCTGCTTTCTCATTCTACCAAGACCACCTGCCCATTGGTGGCACCACCTCAATAGGCTGAACCCTCCTACATCAATCATTAATAAAGAAAATGTCCCACATACTTGCCTATAGACAATCTGAAGCAATTTCTCAGTTCAAGTTTCTTTCCTCAGATGACTCTATCTTGTGTTAAGTTGACAAAAATCGAGCCATAACATAGCTCATCTGTAGACCACAAAGAGCAAGAACGTGTCACAGTGTAATGTAAGAGGCACTTTCTTATATGTCGGGACACTCCACTCCGGAGGAGTAGAACAGTAGGGAGAAGGGGGTATATGGAGTGGGGGGGGGGGGGGGGGACTGGGAGGGATGGAAAGAAGAGGACACTGTGATGGAGATGTATCTTGAAGTAATGAACATTTAAAAAAAGAATAAAGCATGAAATATACACACACAAAGAGGCACTTTCTTTAGAATGACAGGAATCTGCGGCAGATAGATAGCTATGTGTGTACATTTATAAAACTGCACTATCCATCAGAAGACACTTGGGGACTTCCTAAACCTTCTCAGAACCAAAGTTGACTGGTCATAGGTCTAAAATGTGACTTACACATGACCATTGTTATAACTACTATGGATTACACGTTAGATAGGACTTTCCTCAGTATGAACTCTGTTTTTCTTCATAAAATTCCAAAAGTGAAAGTCTTTCAGTAAATAAGTTTCCTCACAAACAAATCAGGAATGGAAAGACAAATATCTTGTGCAGAAAGAATAATTTGTGCACTTGGTTCCACCTCTCCTTCTAGGACTCTCATATTCCCAGATATCCACACAAAGTCTGAGGGAAATTAATTGCAACCTGGAATTCTCTCCATAACAATACTAATGATTGAGGGTGAAAGAAGGTATTTAATACCTATAAAGGCTTCCTGTACCTGTGCCATCTTGTTTCAGGCATCTGAATACATCTCTACAAAAGGAAGACTTCTGAGAGTATGAGAAAAGGAAAATTGAAGAAAATAGATGTATTGAAGAGTTATAGAGACAAAAGGCTCCTCAGTTTGAAGCAGCTGTGATCCTGGAAAAGTCTTCAAGCTAAAATTGGAGGAATAGCTAATAATCTGAGGGTTTTAGGAAGATTATTCAACTCAAGGAGAGCTTAGGATGCATTAAAGAAACCTGACTTAAAACCTGGTAGCAAAGAAATGACATTGATTCATTTAGACCTGGCCCCTCAGTGCACTGCAAAATGTGATGGGCCAGTAAAATATAAATTAGACGGGTTGTGAGATATTGACTGTTGTAGATTGGCATGGCAAGTTTGTTATACCACTATGGATATTTAACCCATTTTTAATAATAAAGACTATGTGTAAAAATGGAAATAGATGTCAGGTGGTGGTGGCACACGTCTTTAATCCCAGCACTCAGGAGAGAGAGGCAATTCAAGAGAGGTGAACTCAAGACCAACCAACGTGGTCCACAGAGTGAGTTCCAGGACAAGCCAAGGCTACACAGAGAAACCCTGTCTTGAAAAACAAAGAATGGAAATAGATTGCCATGCATTTCGTCAATCATCAGGAAAACACATACTAAACATATTAGTGTCAAAAATTCTCAGTTGGCAGGGCCACGAGTACACATGGGAGCTGAATGAGCTCATTTTCCATCTTCCATAATGGCAGGTTTGACTTTGACTAGATGATAGCCAAATAGTTGAGTTCCTGTCACATCATTTGCCTGTTGACACTTTATTCATTCTATACTTCCTGCCTCCTCCCCCCCCCCCCCACCCACCCTGTGAAGCATATTTCTCAAGATTCTTTGCAATGTAGCTTTGGACTAGCTTCATTCACTAAGGGGAGTAAAAGGAGGAAGCACTTAGGGTACACCCTTTATTTCCTCTAATGTTAACAGCTGCTGCTCATCTCCCTAGTTCCTGTTCTCCACATGCCAGCATCCCATCTGTGACTCAGTTTCCACCTAATAGTTGAAAGTAAATGCAATGACTCATTGTTACAACCATCCTTTTAAAAGTATAGGAACAAGCTTGACAACATCTGGGATTCTCAATGATTTGTTCATATTCTTTTTGGATTTTTCAGATTTCTCTTCTACTTTATTCTTCTTGTCTCAAGTAAGCTCAGTACTGAATGTCTTTCATTCATCATTCTATCAAACAACTGTGTGATAAAACAGTATAGTTAAAGGAGGTTGTATGTTTCCTCATTTAGATAGAGTCTTGTTAGCTTATTTTTAGGTGAGAAATGAGTCAACATTTATTCTTTTGCTACTTTTTCCAAATCTAAGTTTTAAGAAACTATGCTCACACAAATAATTGTAGGATGAAAATGCTTTATTTCTTTTAAAGAGCAACACTCCTTTTGAACTCTTTGTGTTTGTGTTCAAAGGATATAATGCTCTACCATCAAACAGATTTTCTTAAAATTATTTTTATTTTTAATTATGTGTCTTAAATATGTATGTATGTATGCTACATACATATAGGTCACCACAGAAGTAGAGGAGACCATTGGATCCCCTGTAGTTATAGTTAGAGGAGGTTGTGAGCCACCCAATATGGGTTCTAGAAACATTGGAAGAGCAGCAATTACTCTTAACAACTGAGGAACCTCTCTAGCATACAAAAGATTTTCAAAATAATATACCACTGATAGTTTCACAGGATCTTAACTTGATCTTATAACATTAAAAAAAGACAAAACAACAACCAAAAACATATGAATTACAAAAGAATAGTCATAGCCTAGGCATTTGGTTCATTCACTTTCCATAGATTTTTTTTTTAAAGCTTACGTATTTTTATGTGTATGGGTGTTTTATCTACATATATGTTTGTGCAGCATGTGTGTGATTGGTGCCCAAAAGAGACCAGAAGAGGGTGTCAGATCCCCTGTAACTGGAGCTATGAGTTGTGAACTACCAAAGGGCCACTGAGAATGGAGCTTTGTCCTGTGGAAGAGCAACCAGTGCTCTCAGCCACTGAGACATCTTTTCAGCCCTTTCTTTCAATAGACACTACTTGTGGAAAGATAGTCTTTATACACATGCTTCATAAATTCTTATTGATTATACCTTTACTTTTCAATTTACAAGATGCTTATTTAACTTCAGAAGGAAATGATAAAAAAATAAAATATTTTTAAATGTAGCACATATTTGTTGAGATGGATCTTACTATGTAGCCCTGCTGCCCTAGAATATAAACCAGGCTCTCTTCAATATGTACACCAGGGTGGCCTTTTACTTACAGTAGTCCTCTTGCCTTCCTTTAGTGAGAGTTTTGGTTTCTTTTAAAACCCAGTTATGTTATGTGAATATGTTTTTGTTTTACTACCAGGTGTGAGATATGGGGCTACTTCAGCTTGTCCACGACTGTTAACTATGATTGTCTCATTCTCTAGGAGGGGTGTGATCTTTGCCAATTACAGATAGTTTAATTCTGCCAACTCTGGAGAGGGAATGAATGCCAGAGAGGGACAGGGGCACTCTGGAGATGAAAAAGGTGGCTGCTGCTCTTGTTGCTGCTGTTGTGGTTTGTCAAGTGGTTGTGAGCAAAGAGACAAGAAGAAGAAGTTGGGATACACTGATGATGAAGATTTGACTTGCCCCAAGGAGCACAACTACCCTAATCAGCAGGAAGTAGTCTAAGGAGATCTTCATTCTCTTTCTCCTCCACACCTACCTAATGTTAGAAGGATTGAAAGGGATTAGGATGGAATAAGAGTTGGGAGCATAGTAGGTCTAAGAACCCAAAAAAATTAGCTAAAAAAAAAAAATACAGCAACACCTTCCAAGCACTGAATCTGCAGATGTAAGTTAACAAATCCAGCACACTTCTGCAATGGTGATATATATATTAATACTCTTGTTTAATCACAAACTTTAGACAGGCCTTCACTGAAATGCTGGGCTGACAGATTCAGCCTATTTGCTTAACTTGGGTCAAGTCTCACTTCCTAGCAGTCACAAATTCTCAGAAGAAACCTGATTCTATATGTATTACAACAATTGCAATAATGTTTTAACAAAGTATTTTTTAGAATAGGAAAAAATAATATACTGCATCTTGTAAAATACACTACTAACATTATTTAGAATTAAATTATTATAGAGCTAATCAAAATCAACACTGTAATGTTCTTGAGATAATAGATCAGTATAAATATTGCTAATTTTCTACCTAATAAAAACTTAACAGTTTTTCAAATTGTGTTATTTATGAAGCAAAAAGTATAATGCAAAGGCATGGTGTTCAGTACATATATTCTGATACTTCACTTTGGACAGTAATTAAATAAGAATCAAAAATTTAAAACCGGAAGTAAATCCACTTATTCATTACATATTATCATTAAACTACATTTGTATCCTTTATGAAAAGACATATACAATTGAAAATGAATCAGATGATTTGCCAATTAGCATGCCTTGGTATGAATAGGAAAAGAAAATATTTAAGGGACAGAATAAAATACACATTTACTGTGCTTGAAATCAACATTTCAAAATATATTTTGATGGATAATTATTTCCACAAAGTAACATTTCTCAGAGCCCAGAGAAACCATGCAAGCTTTACTCAATTGATCTTGAAATTTTTAAAATTTTTGATAGTGCTGAGAAATAGTCCAGTTATACTTTTTAAATAAATAACAGCAATATCTACTGCCCTGGATATTGGAGAGTGCACTCTGTTCTCAGTAGTATTTGTCATAAGGATAATTATAGAACATTACTTCAATGAACTTGCATTTTGCTATTCAATACTTTTTACTGTTTTGTTTTGTCTCTAGGGGAACTTCCCTCAGATTTAGTGGATGGAGAACTGAGGGAATTGATCACTGCTACCACTGCCCTATCCTGTTAACTATCCGAATTCTGAGTAGGTCAAGGATGATGAAAGTATCGATTTTCCAAGAACACGTTTTACTTTTAAAAACTTATTTTTTGAGATTATAATATAATCACATCATTTCCCCCTTCCCTTTCCTCCCTACAGGTCCTCCCATATACCCCCTCATTGTTCTCTTTAAAATTCATGGCCTCTTTCTCATTAATTGTTGTTACAGATATACACATATCCCTAGATATATAATACACCCTACTCAGTCTATACAAAGTTACTTGTAGGTATGTTCTAAGGACCGACCATTTGGAGTTAGATAACCAGTTGGTGTACTCTTCTCTAGGGTAGACTGTTTCTCCTGCTCCCAGAATTCCTTATTTCCCAGTAGTTCTCTGTGTTGAGTTGAGGGCTCACAGCTTTCCTCCTGTCTACCCTAGCATGTCAATTAGTGTTGTCCTTGTTCAGGTCACACTGTTGAGACTTTATGGGTATAGTTTTTTAAATTACTATGTGACAGTCTCACAGTAAATGCCCTGATCCTCTGGCTCTTAAAATTTCTCCACTCCATCTTCTGAGATCATCTTGGAGCCTAGTGTGCAAAGTATCCTTTGGGACTACTCTGCATTTTGATTGATTGACATTTTCAGCCGACACATTTCAGCATTGAAGAAACCCAAGCAAGAACTTGAAGCCAAAAGTACGGAGGAATGCTACCTGTTGGCTCATTCACTGACCCATGCCTAGCTGGTTTTCTTATTAAGCCTAGGACTACCTGCTCATGGGATGGTGCCATTCACTGTGAGCTGGACCCTCCTCTATCAGTTATTAATAAAGATAATATTTCAGAGACATGCCCACAGGCTAGTCTGATCTGGGCAATCCCTTTATTGAGAACCCTTCTCTTTTTTTTTGGTTTTTCTAGAGAGTGTTTCTCTGTGTGTCCTTGGCTGTTCTGGATTCACTTTGTAGAGCAAGTTGGCCTTGAACTCACAGAGATCCACCCGTCTCTGCCTCTCAAATGCTGGGATTAAAGGCGTGCGCCACCATGCCCGGCCTGAGAACGCTTCTTACATGATTCCAGGGTGTGTCAAGTTAACAATGAAAGCTAAGACATTTCTTCTAAGTTGCTTCTGCCAGGTATTTTGCCCCAGAAATAAGAAAAGTCAGAAATAAGATTCCAGACTACAGTCATCTGATTAACCAATTAACACAGCTTCCTCTTTCAGAGAGCACCCTTCAAATTTATATGCCAGAAAAGATTTAAACGGATGAGAAGAAATTCCATTGTCCCTTCAGGTGGAAGTGGAAGCTCAGACTCCACATCAGCTACTGCCATTTTAGGAAACATATGAAGACATTGGATGTCTAAATCTGTGCATAAGCCTAGGAAAATCAGTATGGCCCAAGTTGAAGGCTTCTGGCATGGTCCACTTCATACATGCAGTGTCTGGGTCCAGCAAATGGTCCTGCATGTAGATGTTGTCACTTGTGTGGGTATAACATATGTCTGTCCTTCTCAGCAAGCTTGGCCAAGTTGTCTTCTATGTTAGGCATGGTGGTTCATACCTGTAATCTCTGTACTTGTGAGGCTGAAGCAGGAGGTTTGTTGTGAATTTGAGACCAATGTGATCTATAAAGTAAGACTTTCAACAAAGCAAAATAGAGGGAAAAGGGAAGAATGCAGAAAGGAGGGAGGGAGGGAGAAAGGGAAGAAGGAAGGAAGGAGGAAGAAAACTGGACATGTCATATAGGTTTGACCACAGAAATGACAATAAGTAGTTGTAGCTCTCAGACTATTTCTAATTTTTGTCTTCAAAGACAAGCTGCAGTCACCCTGCTCTGGTCCAGTAGGCTACTTTAAATTCTGTGATCACAGCCACTTCCTGACTTGGATGTGAGCTGAAAAATTGCCCATTAGATGGTGCCAGGGTACTTCCTTTGCAATACAACTAATGACCTCTTGAAGGGGTCATTGCCATGCTTTAACCACATCAAATTCGTGATTCTGGGAGTTCAATTTATACACTAAGAAAAAAATATCTTTCAGAAGTTAGCCTAAGTCACTTTAATTTTTTTTTGAAATCTTATTCTAATTTTCCATTCATCAGAACTTTGTTAATGACTGAAGTAATCCAATATATAAAATGTTCCTTTTAAATGGAAGTTTTCACGTCACTTCTGTTTACTCATTCACTCTCAAGTAACTTCATAATTGTGTGCCAGGCTCTCATGATGTCAATACAAAAATGATTAAAAGGATTGTGAACAACAGATACAGAGAGCTGAGGACTGGTTGCCGAAACTGTGGGCCATGAGTGCCAGTGACACGGGGTGGCACAAGGCATTAGTAATAAGAGAACAGTTCTGAGCCCAAAGGCACATGCAAAACAGATTGGCAAACTCTTCCTACAAAGCATGAGAAATTACTATTTTAAAGACTGCTTCACATGGAGAACCAACCATTAGCCAAGGAAGTTTGTCTTCTAGTTGGTTCACTCTGAAATACCTGAAAGACTTCAACAACTATAGACAAAACCTCTTCCTTTGAAATTGCCCTTCCAGCATGGAGTTGAAAGCCCTGGTGACAAAGAAAAGAGGAAAAGAGGTATAGGAGTCTGCAAGGAGCATAGGACAGGAGGTTAAGAAGGAGTATATTAAATGCTGTGGCCCCTCCATCTTGTACTGACAGTTAAGAAAAATAAGAATTCTATTAAGGCTAGGTTATATTAAAGACTTGTACTAATTGCCCATGGGGAAAATCTGGCCTACTGATTGCTTTTGCAAATGAAATTTTATTGGCGTGCAGCCATATCCATTCATTTCTGCATTTAGCACAACAGCAGCTAAGTTAAAGAATTATTACAGAGACCATCTTGTTACAGGACCTGAGGTACTACTGTCTGTCCACTGCCCTTTTCTAAAGTGTTCCGCTATTTGCAGTGGTATACACTTACAATCCCAGAACCTGGAGGGCTAAGGCAGGAGGATTGCCATGAGTTCTGTGTCAGTATGGCCTAGATAACAAAGACCCTCTCTCAAAACAACAAGAAACGTTTGCTGGTGCCTCTTTTGTATCCCCAGCTGCACATGTGATATACCTAGGGAAGAAACAACTGCAGGTGAACTATGGCATGGCCAGACACATTATCTGAGCCCTTCCATGGCTGAAGAAGAATGAAGAATTCGTCCTTCAGCTATTTTCAAATAAGAACAGGGACAGTCAGAAAATTGTTTAACTTAGGGTCATAAAAGCAGAAGGCATTCTAATTTCTTGGTCAATTAGTTTTCACATCTTCTTTGTTTCTTCATGGGTTGTGTATAACATTTCATCTAGCTTTTCCTTAAGTTAGGAAACAGTCTAAATGATTGGCGTGTACGAACTTGCCTGTGGGCTTGCTGACACTCACCATTTATCCGCATTCTTTCTTATGTGTCCTCTGTTTTCTTTAGAATAAAATCTCTCTTTTTTAATGTTTATTTGAGATTGGGGCTGTCTTTGAACTCAGTATGTAGGTGAAAATTGACCTTGACCCACTGATCCTATTGCCTCCACCTCAAGACTGCTGGGATTACAGTTCTGAGAGCCATATCCTGTTCATGTGGGGCCGGGGACTGTGAGGCTTGGTGGCACTCAGCTGAGTTACAGCCATAGTCCAAAGCAAAGTTTTTTTGTCAAGCATGGTGCCACGTATCTGTAATCCCAGTACAGGACAGATAGAGGCTGCACAAGCAGGAACTGGAGGGCAGCTCCAATTACATAGTGAACTCTAAATCAGGCTGTGGTGCATATGACTCTGCCCCAAACACAGTCAAAATACTAAATGAATAAATAAGGGAGTTGGTAGTTCTTGCTTATCCCTACTCCGGCTGCAATAATTTTGTATATTAAACCTGAGATGCAAAAAAGGTAGCTCTCCTGTGTCTGTTTTATTTACAAACACACATATTGGAGGTGTAGGAAGAGGCCCTAAGTAGGATAAATATCTATATAGCATTTCTCAAATGGTCATTCCATAAGAAATACTCAGACAAATGCTACATAATGTTTTTTTACCTTTTCATTCCTCAGGAAATAACCTTGGGAAACTGTGATGGCTGTTCATGGTTGTCAACTTGACTAACTCTGGAATGAACAACAACTCAGATATGGAGGGCATTCCTGTGAGAGATATTCTGCTTGGTTTGAAATTGGAATCCACTTCTAGTCCAGACCTTTGAAGTAGGAAGACTTACCTTTAGTCTGGGCCACACCTTCTGAAGAAAATCTATTTAAGAAGGAAGGTTTGACTCTTTGCCTGTTTTCCCTTGATTTCCCTTCATTGGCATTGAAGCATACTTCTTCGGGATTTCAGCTTATACTAAAGGCCAACTGAGACATCCAACCTTGTGGGATTGAGCAACCACTAAATTCTTGAATTTGCCATTCACAGCTAGCCATTGTTGGATTAGTTGGACTGCAGTCTGTAAATAATTCCAATAAATTCCATATGTATATATGTAATCCCTTATATATATGTATACACACACACACACACACACACACACACACACACATATATATATATATATATATAGAGAGAGAGAGAGAAAGGATAATTCCATAACTTTTGTGACTCTAGAGAACCCAGCTAATACACAAACACTCACCAAAATCTGGAGATTGTCTTTTTGCTGAACATTCCAGATATACTATACTTCAGTGAATATGAACTATAAAGCTCCCCATTCCTATGTTCCTACGTTATGAAGAACTGAGACTTTGGCCACCAAGGCATAGGTGTTATAACCCTGACACCTCTACTAACAGCTCTGCTTAATATTTGAAATTCTTCTCCTTCACCCTAATCAGACTCATAGATATTTACTTCTCATCCAGTGATGAAACCAGAGAGTCATGGCTAGGTCTACACTGATTAACCTCCACAATTCTAAACTCAGGGAAAAGATATGACTAGGAAGTAGCTAGTGTTTTTCCTTCCCGATCAGAAGAGCCTTGATCTTCTATACACAGCAAGCCATCTCTTCCTGGTACCAGCTTCAAATCCCAAGACCCACACGAGTGAAAGAACTAACTAGTTCAACCAAAAATAGGTGATTTAGGAGTTGCAACAAAGCTTGATGGTAGAGTGCTTGCCTACCATCCTGCATTCAATCCTTAATACAACGAGGAAAAGAAGGTTCATACTGACATCACTTATACATTTTTATGGGCATATAAATGCCCTCTACTCAGAATCAAAATGGCTGCACCTATCACCTGCTGTCTCCACTGAGAGAGAGAGGGGGGGGGGGGGGGGAGAGGCTCGGGTTCTCATTATCTCCCTAAATCCTACTTAATCTCTGCTTTGACGGGTACCAAGTTAGTCACCTCTTAGGAGCTCAAGGGCATTAAATATTCTGTAGAAAGTGTTGAGCATAGTTTGTGGAATGGAACACATTTTCCATAAAAGGAAGCTATTATCCTGACTGATTATTTTAATCTCCCTCATTACCTTAAGGACCATAAAGACAGCGACCCAGTCATGTTTCTTTGTATCCTCCAATTAGTGCAGTGCCTGACTCATAGTTGGCTTAATAAATGTTTATTGAGGAGATGAAGTTACTTTATTTCACATTTTTCTTTTTCCTATGTCCTATGGACCCCATTTGGTTAAAGTAATAATTGCCACTTGAAGCAAGCATTTATATCATCGATGCAAAATTCCTCTTAAAAATGTAGCATAGTACATGTAAGAGAAACAGAGTTTGAAAATCCCCCTTACTTGGGTCTATTGCTTTAGAATACCCATTCCACAACCTATCAGACCATTGGCTGAGGAGTAGTCTCTATCTACATTATCACATATGTATGGAGTTGATCATATTTCAAAGAATCCTGTAAGACTTGCGTTCAACTTCAGGCTCCTCAAAGCAGGACTGGTCTTAAAAATCAGTCTTTGCTCACAGTGGGATGACATAGGGAATAGGAATTGCCTCGGTGCTAGCTGGGATCAGGAAACAGCACAATGCAAGCTTAAAGTTAAGCACTCAAGAGTAGTTCTTCAATAAGATTACAGGTAGCAAATGCTGTGCTATCCAGTAGAACTTATTTTTTTTTCAGAAAATGAAATCCTCGAGGGCGGGCCAAGATGGCGGCGCCCTACACTGATGCATTTTGAACGTGGGGAAAAAAGAGCCATAAAAAACACAGAGTTATTGGGCACTGTGCAAAAACCGCAGGGGCTAGACCCCCCCCTCCATGGGAACACTCACAGCTCCCAAGGGACTGTTAAAAGTCCCAGGGCAAGGCTCTCTTCCCATCTCTCCCAGACACAGAAGCCACTAAACCCGGGATTCGGGAACTCCCATTTAGAGAGGCGCCTGGTAAGATCGATCCCAACTTACAGCAGGCAGAATCAGGGTCCACTTAGCCATAGATCGCTGGCCTATTGGGCTCCCCACACCTCAGGTAGAACTTATACCCACTTAAAAAACTTTGTGAGATAGTGGAAGGCTTAGCAAGGAACAAACAGGGGGCTCAGCGGGTGGTCTGCAGCCGCTTGTGAAGCTGAGGGAGGGAGGTAATAAGAGAGCTCGGGAAGACGGGAACACAAAGGCGGGAGGGAGGGGCCGAATCCCCCGCACTTACGGCAGTGCAGCTGGGAAGGGAGCATGGCTGGCAGGGCCAAATCCCCGGAACCCACGGCAGGTCAACTGGGGAGAGAGACAGGAGTGGGCGGGGCCAGGGATCCGTGCACCCATGGCTGAGCTGCTGGGACGAGAGGTCCACTCAGGCCGCCTGAGAATCCGGGGCTTGGGGTACCCACAGCCTAGCAGCCAGTGAGGGGGACCCGCGGCGGCACAGACAGGAAGGGAATCAGGCACAGAGGCCAGCCCTGTGGCGAGAAGCCTAGTGAGAAACCGGAAATCGGGACCATAGCTGTATTCTGGAATATCCAGACATATTAGGTGTGGAGCCAGACCCTGTCAGCCTCCGTGATGACAAACAAAGCCCACAGGATCTGTGCCTGGGCAAACAGGTCCATACCATCAGAACCATTACAGGCTGATAACTCAGAGTGCAACATAGAGAAGTCTGAATTGGGAGTAGTGAAACAATCCTGGTCCATTACTCACAACCTGGGAATAGGCTGCACCAACTCACAGTGCCTCAGGCGATTACAACCACAGTGACCCTGAAATCCCCCTGTAAGCAACGACAGACAGCCAAGTAACTCGTCCCCTGCAACAAATCATCCACTGTGGTTCCAAGCACAGAAAACAGACAGCTAAATGCATCCAATGGCAAAAGGTAAAAAAAAAAAAAAAATAGAAATCAAGGAAATATGACTCCAACAAAGCAGAATTATCCTAGTTCATCCAATTCGGATGACCACACACCAACAGAAACACACGAAAACGTTGACAATTCTGCATTATGGAAAGTGATAGAGTCCCTGCAAGAAGAACTTAAATCTATGAAGGAATTCAAAGAAGCCACAATTCTACAAGTCAAAACAAGGAACAACACCATTAAAGAGCTCCAAGCCAAGGTGACAGAGCTTGAACAGGAAAAGGAAAAAGCCATGAAAGATTTTCATACAAAAACAAGCAAGCTGGAGAAGGAAATGTACAAAACGAACAAAACCATACAAGACATGAAA